>BQNB010022351.1:0-61694 GCA_026074375.1 Tanacetum coccineum | reverse complement strand
CCTTTATATACTTGTGCTCTTAGAACTTATATGCTTATATGCTTATGTGCTATATGGTAGAACTTATGTAAAAGGCATGGAAGTTAGGCAACGTTGTTGTTCTAACGAGATGAAGGATAGATGTCAATACATTATTCAAACTATGGTTGACATTATCTTAGATTCTACATGTCAAACTTATGTGCTATGAACAAGAAACTTGATCTACATCTTGTCAATATTGTGGTAATCATCGCCTCACATATTTAAATGTGTGAAATTGATCTACTTGCAACATTGCATGTTCTATTAACCATAATAGACATGAAAGATTAAATAGACAAATTCGATAACAAAATGACACGTTGGATCGCAACTCACCATTGTGACGAAAATGTTGTATTTTTGTCAACTTGTTCACTATATGTGTTGATTGCATGCTATGTATATTAGGATAAAGAAGAAAATAAAGGACTTTATGCAAACATACAAACTACTCACGTAGTTGAAGAGACTTCTTTTAAAACTGAATTCGATATGGTATTGTATAACATTCTAAAATACACAAATAATAAACATGATAATGTAGTTTTCTTGTTCGAGAATCTATGCACTTAACCTACCATACACTTTGGTAGTTAAAGATTATCAATGTTGACACAACACATCGACCATAATTTCAAGATATTATACTTAGCAACTGTTTGCTCTTGTATAATGGAATATGTGTCCAATATGTGTAAAATATCCAAAAAGGATTAAAATACACATCGAAGTAGGTTTAATAACTTGGACCACTCATTCGAGATCCTAAGTATTTTCTTTGTAACGTAATGAAAATAAAGTTATCAATTCCAAAAATCCAAAATGGTCATTAAGGATCTTACACAACTAATTACAATGGAAGTATCATGCATGGCTTGACAAATCTTGGTACATGCATTGATAATTGTAGGAACTAAATGTGCGTAAATTAATCATCTGATCTCAACCAAATCATCTAAAATGACACAAATATTTAAGGCATAATTATCTTCTCAATGGGGCATCTTTCTTTCAAAATCAAAAAGTACCAAAACCTTATTATCCAAGAGTTATTAGCTAATCTAAGATTCATACCTAACTCCCAATTCATCATTATAAAAGGTTGTTAAAAACACACATTATCATCATCACTCTTAGTGTTCAATCTTGACCTCATTAAGGAAATGACCTCAAAATTTTCATGAAACATGTCAACTACCGCTACCATATCAGTCCTTACAAGCCATTTGAAAATCGTCCTTATCATGAAGGATGTCATTGCGACAAGAATTTTGTATTTTTCACTAGCCTAAAACAACCCTTTACTCATGCAAATTGTCTCTCACTTGTGAATCTGCCATCATCTATTTATCCCCGTCACATTCAAGAATTCTATGCCATGTACTACTTTGATAGAATTACAACCTCTGTCTGCTTTCACATGTATGGCCATGATTATAATTGGTATCTTAGTGACTTTGGTAAAATCTTAAACATCTCCACTGGAATCTTGTTCTATTGCATATCAACCGAAACCATTGACTTTAAGAAAATTAGATTCTATCACCCTAGTTCATACTCAAATGACCCTCCGATTAATGGAGCTCTTGTTCAAAATGTCATTTTGAAAGAAGAATTTCATTGTGAAATTATCTCCTCTCCTACATGGGATAAATCAAAAAATCATTATTTGAAAGCTTGGGTGGATGTTCTACTCACAAATGTGTTCATAGAGATTGAAGCAAAAGAGGAATTGCCCATCATTTTTGGATATATGCTCTTTTGCATTGAAACCTACACCCCATTTAACTTTGCCTATTTTTTAGCAAAGAGAATGGTTGGATTGGAATTTAACAAAGATCCAATTCCTTATGCTACGTGTCACACCCTGCCAAGGCGGAAACACAAGGTGTAACAAGATAGGCATCATCACAACATATTGATGTCAACAATAGAGAATGTCTAAAATGCAATTATATTGAAAATAAAGTGTTATGTCAATACCAAACACAAGAGGGGTCTTGTATTGAGGTTAATCGCACACACAATACATTGACATAGAAAATAAATCCAAACTAATCATCACAACAAATCAAAATATCCGAAGTACGAAAATATGCAATGAAGACTCCAGAAAAGAAGACTCCATCATGCAATTCCTAAAGTCTTTCTATCCACGAATCTTTACATCATTAACTTCGATATGCTCACTTGAAAATGATGCTTAAAAACGTCAACATAATGGTTGGTGAGAGTCATAGGTTTACGACACACAATTCAAGCTTTAAATCAATTAGTGTGATTAATAAAAACAGAACATGGCAGGATAGTTAAGCTAACTGTTATACAGGCTAACATGCCTAGATACAAAACAACCATAACTAGGATGGAACGTGTCCCCCGATCCAAGCCATAAAGCATATCTCATAGTAATGGGTAGGAACGTTACCCCCGATCTAAAGCACACAACACTGGGTAGGAACGTTACCCCCGCTCCAACAACGCATAACATTTAGCGCATAACATATAATAGCTACATAAAAGTCCATGCGTAAATTAAACCACATAATCACAGCAATTAAAACATTTAAAAAAAATCTTTGCATCATTTCCATCCCAAGAAAACAGAGTAAAAATGAGACTATGAAACTCACCTGATGCACAGTTACTTTACAATATCCTTGAAATCAACTAAACACAAATAAAACTCATGTTACACGCGATTAGGCTAAATTCCCAAGACGATGTAACTATCAATTGATGGACTACTAGGTTTATATTATGATTATAAACCCCTTACCATACTTCTCATAACTTACATATACTCTAAATACCTTTAATCATTTATTCTTGTTTTTTCAGTTTTTCAGCATAATTTTGTAGTCACTTTATGACCACAAATAAAATACTAAATCATCAAATTGACTTTTCCCCTTTCATTCCCTACCTTACCAATGGGTTATGAACTACTGTGATTTAAAAAAAATGATATTAAGCCTAACTATTTTATAAAAATTCAACACCACAAAGTACCCAAATTCAGATCTGAACGCACACCAAAAAGTTTGATTTTTCTAAAAATACTTAGACATCGAATTAATACTTGTGCTTTGAGCTGGAGTTAATAGAAACATAAAATATGACCTCTGATTTTTGGCTAACCTCAATTCAACTTTTAAGTAGGGTTTTACTCCTCGAAATCAGACCCAAATCTGACCCGAATTTACTGTTTTGACAATTTTTCTTGCAAAAATTATTTGACTAACTTCCAGACCTCAAAACCTTTCAGGGCTGGACCTTTTGGAAACTAGACTCTCTGAAATTCAATTTAGGCACAAGATTCAACCCAAAACTCATTTTTATCATTGAGATATCATCCAATCAACACGACCTAAAATTCTGCCAAACCCTAACTTTTAATCTAACGCGTTCTAAACTAAACCGTTTACACCAACATGCTCTAAATTGAATCCCGAACACTCCCATATAGTTTTATATCATTAATTTATAGAAAATTTATGAACCCTAATTATTCCATCAATTAAAGTTACTAATTATAAAAAGATTAAACAAAACTTAATTGAAAACATACCTAAACCTTTACTTGATTACCCTTAAATCACCACCTTGGTTCTTGATAAAAATAATAATTTTTTTTCTTCTTATTGAGGGTTTCGGCCAAACAAACAAAAGAGAGGAGAGAAAAGTGTTTTAGGAATTTATTGATCTTATATTTATACTACCTATAATCCTAATTGTAATAAGATTTGTTTCCCTTTTTTTTCTTTCTTTATAACCGATCCAAACACCTCCCTTTTTAATTAATTTTTTTATATTTATCTATACAAATTCGTTCTCCCCCTCCTATATATATATTTTTTTATATTTTTTAAAATACAAAACTATTTACTACTTATTTACCTTAAATACTTAAATAAATATATAACTTAAAATAAAACACTTACACTACTTATCATCATTTTTCCCAAATTATTTTTTATTAATTATTATTAAATACATATTTACCCCTTTATTTTTCTTATTTCTATAAAAACCTTTATTAATTTTGCAAAACCTTTTAAATAAAAACTAATTTTAAACTTACTATTTATAAATTTTATTTTATAAATTACTTTTCTAATTTAGAAAAACATATGCTTAATTAATTTAAATACTAGACTTAACTCAAACCTAATAATACATTATATACTTCTTACGCTCATATATCAATTATTCACCAAATTACACGATAACGCATAAAATCATGCTATCATTTTCATTGTCACAAAATGTGAACGAAATGAAATAGCTACCAAAACCACAAAATTCAATCACTAATAGATGAACACGCATCACGAATTGATATCAAATACTCATATAAGATCACATAAGCACACAAATATAACACATAATAATACTTTAGTCAACTCTAACGGTTTGACTAACCTGCTCAAGTCACGGTTGTCACACTATGGTCATAACAACACTTGTTGAATACATCAAAAATGAACACCCAAAGGATGCTTCTCGAATGATGGAAGTGGATGATGTATCTCTCACGTAGATTCCTTTCACAATGGACTCAGATGAATTTTAAAAGAATGATGTGATAGTAGAATAAGATCTTGCTTGTATCCTTGATGTAATTGGTGGATATCACCAAAATGTGTTTAAATGATATGATTTACTTGCTTGAATAATTTCCTTTTCTATATCTTTATTGCCCTAGCTTGCTCAACAAAAGGTAACTGGAGTCATGATAACTATACATACAAAATGATGAAATATGTGTATGAATGAATGCAATAATGTACAAAGTTATAATACATTGTACTAATCTATGTTTCCAAGTATCCAAATGGTAAGCTAACCAATGTTGGACATAAAGATGCATATATACTTGTTGCTTGTAGTGTTTTGTATTCGTTTGTTGCTAGTTGTAGCCAAGAACACCTCGAAGGTAATGCTCTTGACCCATGGATCCCTGCCTTGAAACAAGGGGGAGCAACGATATAGGGAGAGCACGTGTAAAGATATCTAGTTTCTACCTCTTCAAAGATATCTACCTTCAAGTGCAACACCAAGATCCCACCTTTTTGATTTGACAAAAGGGGGAGAAGAAAAGCAAAGAGCTAAAGCTTACGGGGGAGAAGATAAGCTACTCAATCTCGGTGAAGACAATGTTCAAGCTTCACCAAATTACAAGGCCAAGATCAAGACACAAGCTACATCAACGGCGTTCTTCATTGTTAGCCTCAAAATATTGAGTCGAACAAGGAAGTTTGTTCATTATATTAGGTCTCGGTCACTTAATTAATTATACGTTGTAATAGGCTAGAAGGGTAAACGGGCTCGTAAATGTAAGCTAATATTGTATGTGTATCGGGCTAAAGCCCAAGTCAATCCCGAGCCCGGCCCAAGTAAAAGCCCACATGCCCCATGTAGTTGTGTAGGGTATATATACCATTTTCCATCATGGAAAATGGTGTTGGTTCATTTGTAAACTTTTTCCATTTGCAAGTAATTCAACCATTTTCTCTCTCTTGTTTCTCTCTCTAAACTTCTTCCATTTTCCTTCTCTTTTCTTCTTGAATTCAAGCTACATATAATGAAGTGAAGTGATTATAAGGTTACCGACATTTGGTATCAGATCCTCGGGTGTTTAGTGTTTGATTTGTGGTTTAAAAATCAAAATTCGTGTATTTTTTCTCTAGCTCAAAGGGGAAAACTCTTTTATAAACCTGTTTTGGAATATGTTTTCTAGAAGCTACAATCATATACGAGTATTCATGTACTTAATTCTAGGTTTACCGGGGTGTTTCCTTAAATGCATCCGTAACGGTGTCTTTTACTCCCTTATTGGTCAAACCAAGTCAAAGGTCACTTTGCGTAAACGCATCCTTTCTTGTTATGGGATATGCTTTACTTGAGATGCAAACCACTTAGATTGTTTGCATCAAAATGATTAGTAATCAAATCCATTGTTGATAAATCTTGGGAATTAAAGTTAAATGAATTAAATTGTGTTTGTGGTATTTGAAGTTTTAATTCTGTACATAGATGAAACCTTTCTAACTCCTTATTCTATATAAAGAGTTTGTGTCAATGAACTGTCTCTACACATATATCCATTGTTGATAATCATGGATTAAAGTCTAAATGATTAATTGAGTTTGTGGTATTTGAAGGTTAATCTTACTTTAAACCTTTCTACCTTTTTCTATATAAATGATTTACAAACTCCCACATATATTCCTCACATGTCTTTTACACAATACATTCTCCACCAAACATTCCCTAAAAGAAAATATCTAAGATATTATACTTAGTATGAAATTCAAAATTTGAAAACTTGGTTCCCTCATTCTCCCTTTTGTTATGTTCGACCCACACACACACCACCACCATATTTTTATTTAGTTATTGGTTGTCTCCATATGGTACATGTCCTTCCCATTTCTTTTATCACTTATGTTTTTTCTTACACTAGAATGGAACCTCACACATCCTAGGATTCTTTTAACCTTGAGTTTTATACATTGAATGTGTGAGCATTTCATTTATTTTCTACATACACCAAAAACACCTACAAGTAAAATTGCTCTCTCTTTCTCTCCTTTCTTGGGTTCGACTGATAACACAAAGACCAACACCTTTGGAGTTTGTTTTCTTGATCTTTAAATAAATGGGTTATTGTCGTACTAAAGGTCATTGGTGATTATTTTCGGGTTCACATCTTGTTAGTTTGGGTTAAGATTCATCATTTCTTCTTCACTTTTGTAAGCCATTTCTCATCTTTCTTTCATACATATTTCATATATGTACATCTATGCATACATCTCTTATCTTTTCAAAACATCATCACCTGTGTTTGTGAAAATGTTTTTCATAAAGAAACAAACAAGTCTTAGGGGTTGTACAACTTATTTTTATGTCTTTGAACTCATTTTGTTATTATTATACTTTTAGGTTAAATTTATGAGTATATGTGTTATTAGTAGTTCTTTTGTGTTCTTGTAACAATCGGTGGAAGGGATATGTAGTCTTGGAGTTGTTTGAGTGTTGGTATCAATTGGTGGAAAGGATTTCAGCTAGAAATGAAGTTATTGTTGTTTGCGGCTAAAAATATGTAATACATTTTGTCAAAATTATTATGGGGTACAACAGGTGGTTAAATTAGTTTTGAGTAGCCAAAACTCTAAAATATAATAGTATACTTAAATACGAACGCATGGATATAAATTTTGTAAAAATCCGACTTAAAACGAGTGAATTATGACCAAATGAAGTTCGGGTAAAAACTAGTGACGTTTCCAGCAAAACTGTTTTAAGTACATTCTGTCTAGTTTACGTTTTTGTGTTTTTGACCCATTTCGGGTCCGAGGCGGGTGAAACTCATAAGAGAAAACTTGTACAATGTGATTTTTCCTTGAAACGTCGCTTTTGGAGATTTCGTGAATCCTTATAACGAAGGAGTTACCCCCTCGTAAACACGGATTAAAATATAGAAATTTTATAAACTTTCTGCATAAATTTGGCTAATAAAAGTGAGCTGTTTGAAACATAAAATGTGGTTTTTGGGCATTTTAGAGTCCAAATGAGCAATAAAACCCTTAACAAATATTGTAGTATCACTTATATAATTTCCATACGCGTCAGAAACTTTCAAAAATATTATTAAGTAAGCAAGATAGGATTTATTAAAGTTGGTGACTTAAACATAACAGTAATGAATATAATGACGAATAAAAGTTTGTAACTAGACTTTTGGTAGGTTACTTAGAGTATTTTAGGCGAGATATAAATTAAACGGAAATATTCAGAAATGGGGTAATGTGCTAGATTTCTAAAGATTGGAAAAAATAGTAACTTTTGTTTTAGCATCAAAACATAATAAAAACTATATAACTTTTAAGAGATCGCATTTTGACTTACATAACTAAACGAAAACATGTTCAGGTGATGAGAACTTTATGAAAATCGCATAAGCATCATTTCACTATTGTTTTCTTGCTCCTAAAGCGCACTATATTCCATCTAGGTCGCGTTTAGGACAATCGTACTCGTTCTTCACTTGTTGATCTATTCCGATTCACCACTTGCTTAAGGTGAGTCTTAGTAGCCCTTTTTTACTTATATTTTCATAGGGAGAAATTGATACTCAAATGATATTTAAATGTTTTGTGTTGTGTTACACTATTTTATATTTGGACAATATGTGCGTTTATATTGCTATATGTGTGTTACTCTATACTAGATTGCGAAAGGTAAATTTACCTTCGAAAAGAGGCGCCCAGTATATTGCGGGAAGATGCACCCATTACTACTCATGTTTTATTATGTGTTTCGTTGTTGCGTTTTATCTCTTAATGCTTGCGTATGCATATCTTCACACTTTTGTCCTACTTAAACTATATGCACAACAAATGGGTTTATTAATTAGACCTACAAGCTCACCAACTTTATGTTAACGTTTTCGAGTATTCATTTTCAGGTAATTAACTTATTGTGCCTAAGGAGGAATAGGGCCTTCACGCATTACTTAGAGAGACTTAGGATGTAACCCGCATGGGTTACTTATCTATTGTATTCTTACATTTAGTATCTTTATGTTTAATTTGACTATTTGACTTTAATTGTACTTGTCCCGGGTTGTGGGATTATTATGACTATGTGGCTATGTTGTCGTGGTACTAACTATCCACGATACAAGTCTCCGCTTGTGTCGGGAGTTGTCATGACATATTTATGTTGATATTTCATTTAGTGAATTTCTCTATTGTCTTATATCAATGTGTTATGATGATCATGTACATTACATCTCGTGTTTCCGCCTTAGACGGGGTGTGACAGATTGTTATCAAAGCCATTGGTTATAGAGAACTAGGTGGTTTTGACCTAGACTATAACCTATGTACCCTCATATAGTACGCGTAATAGGAACTGTGTATGCATTTATGTATATCTGTATTGTTTTGTGAATTATTAGTGCCTACGTGAGATTTCTATGTGCTATTTAAATCACTCTTAGAATGCGATGACAATAAAGGCCTGCCTATGTGATGCAAGTATTTTGACGTTTGACCAGCATGATAATAGTTGCATCATGGATTTATTGGGATCATATGATGCCTCGAGGAAATTTATAGAATCTTAGCAGACTTTTACGACATCGTTAGCAGGTCATAGTCAGCCCTGTTGCACATCGCGTTCTGAACCGACGAGTCGGGTACATAGTTAGTTACCCCATGAATGAACCCCTCCTGTGTCATTCCAATTGTTGTTTCTTCATATGTTCACGACCTTGGAGACGACTTGTGAAATAAAAGTACCACTAGGGAGTAATAACCTTATGATTTTGAGTAGATCGTTTGCGTTGACCATGATAACAATTTTCTTCTTGATGACCGTGTTTCGGAGACGATACTGATTCGTTTAAGCCAAACTCCTTCGGTAACAAAATATACCAGTAAAGTGTTTCTTTGAAAACTTTTTAAAATATAAGGCATTAGTAATTTTCAACGATTGGACCATTTTAGAATCAAAACCTTATAACATGTTGTATGTCCCAACCTCAAAATTGGTTGGGTATCATTATCCAACCAACATCTGAAAAGATGTTTTACACAAACTCCTTTTTATCAATTTCATGTTGCTTAGACATTACGATTTCAAATTGTATAATCTTTATTATACACTACTTGAAATATCTTTTAGCCAAAACTGTTTTTGTGATGTATGTTGAAAGGTCAAACTCTATTAAAGGGTCCTAACCACACCAAAAACAATTATTTTATGAACATTTGTAGTAATATCCTCTTGCATGACTACCATTATTAAAATTGAAACTACGTAGTATATTTTACTCAAGAAGTATTATGATCAAAATTGCATGAAAGTGTTATGATCATCCCTCTTAGTGACAAGATGTTCTAACGGAACAATTTCTATGTCATTTATCACACCCTCACAAATTTCTTTGAACACATGCCTTATCTCTTGATTTTATCTCTCAATAATAGAAGGTTCCTCCATCCCTGGTTATCCTTGTTGCATACTTCGATTCAATCCGATTTAGAATCAGGAAGCGTGCAACCGTGGAAAGTAGAAACAAATAGAACTTTATAAATCTCATCGATTACCATATTTAGATAACGGTAGAAACCAATATGATCTTTCGTGGATGCGACCTAGAACTAGAGAACTATTCATTTGCTATCGACTTAATATCTTTCAGTCATGTGAGTTTGACGTAATTATGAGAATGGACTAGTTATCAGAGCTTAAGGTTAAGATAGTTTGTCACGAAAAGATCGTCTAGATTCCCCTGTCGGACGGCGACGTACTCGAGGTCCATAGTGAACGGTCAAAAGAAAACCTAAAGCACCTCGCGAGCAGGAATGCCGATGAAAAGAAACTTGAAGACATCCCGAATGTCAGGGATTATCCTAAGGTCATCCATGAAGACTTAACAGGATTACCTTCCCTTCGATAAACCAAATTCCGTATAAACCTCGTTCCGGAAGCGACCCTTGTAGAAAAAGCTCCGTATCTTCTGGCACCTTCTGAAATGCAAGAGTTGTCCGATCAACTCCAAGAACTCTAAGATAAGGGATTCGTTCGTCCAAGCCATTCACCCTGGGGAGCACCCGTTCTATTCGTTAAGAAGTAGGGTGGTTCCCTTCATATGTGCATTGAACAAACTAACATTTAAAAACCGTTATCCTCTTCTAAGGATTAATGACTTGTTTGGTCAACTCCAAGGTTTGTCGTATTTCTCAAAGATAAATCTTCGGTCAGGATACCATCAGCTAAGGGTACACAAAGAGGACGTACCAAAAACGATTTTTAGAACTCGTTATGGACACTATGAGTTTTAGTGATGCCTTTCGGACTCACAAATGCACCTGTTGTCTTCATGGACTTAATGAACTGCATGTGTAAGCCGTATCTAGATAAATTCGTCATAGTCTTTATTGACGATATCCTAATCTACTCTAAGACTAAGGAAGAACATGAAGTCCATATGAAACTAATCCTAGAATTACTTCAGGAAGAGAAATTATACGCTAAGTTCACGAAGTGTGAATTCTGGTTAGAAGACGTACGTTTCCTTGGTCATGTGGTCAACAAAGAGGGTATTCATGTGGACCCTAGTAAAATCGAAGCAGTGAAGAATTGGAAAGCTCCTAGCACTCTGTTAGAGATCCGTGAATTTTTGGGACAAGCAGGTTACTACCGGCGTTTCATTGAAAACTTTTCTAGGATTGCACAACCACTCACCTTGTTAACCCAAAAGGATAAGAAGTTCGATTGGGGTGAAGAACAAGAGAAATCCTTTCAGACCCTAAAAGATGCCATGTGCAATGCCCTGATTTTGGCCCTCCCTAATAGACCAGATGACTTTGTTGTATATTGTGACGCGTCAGGACAAGGCCTTGGTTACATACTCATGTAAAGGAGTAAAGTGATTGCATACGCATCTGACAACTCAAAATGCACGAGAAGAACTATACCACCCATAATTTAGAGCTCGGTGTGGTGGTATTCACCCTCAAATGTTAGAGACATTACATATATGGAACGAAGAGTGTTATCTATACCGATCATAAGAGTCTTCAACATATCTTCGACCAAGAGGAATTAAACATGAGGCAGAGACGATGGATTGAGTTGTTCAGTGATTATGATTATGAAATTTGCTACCATCCTTGTAAGGCGAATGTGGTAGCTGATGCGTTGAGTAAAAAGTAAAGAGTTAAGCCAATACGTGTGCGGGCAATCAACATGATGATTTGATCAGACATTAAAAGCAAGACACTTGAAGCTCAGAAGGAAGCATTCAAGGAATTTAATGTGCAAGGTGAAACTCTGCGGGGATTAGACAAACAAATAGAGCATAACCAAGACAACGCGATGTACTTCGTAGGACGAATTTATGTTCCTTTGTCGGGCAACGTAAGAACCTTAGTAAGGGATGAAGCACATAAGTTAAGGTACTCGATTCATCCCGGAGCGGATAAGATGTACCACGACCTTAGAGATGTGTATTGGTGGCCTGGAATGAAGAAAGACATAACCATCTACGTTAGCAAGTGTCTAACCTGCTTGAAGGTTAAGGCCGAACATCAGAGACCATCTGTCTTACTGCAACAGCCAGAAATCCCCGAGTGGAAGTGGGAGGGAATAGCTATGTATTTTATCATGAAGCTGCCTAGGACTAGTAGCGGACACGATTCAATCTGGGATATTGTGGATTGATTAATAAAGTTTGCCCACTTCTTAGCCATCCGAGAAGATTATCTGACAGAAAATTGGCAAGGATCTACATCAATGAAGTGGTGGCATGAAATGACGTGCCTATATCCATAATATCAGATCATGATGGTCGTTTCACATTGGGATTCTAGAAAATGTTGCAAAGAGCGTTGGGAACATGTTTAGACATGAGTACGACTTACCATCCTCAGACTGATGGTCAGAGTGAGCGTACTGTCCAAACTTTGGAGGATATGCTCAGAGCGTGTGTCATTGATTTTGGAGGAAGTTGGGATGCTCATCTTCCATTGACTAAGTTGTCCTATAATAGTTATCATACTAGCATAAAGTGTGCACCGTTTGAAGCACTTTACGGGCAGAAGTGTCGCTCACCTGTTGTTTGTGCTAAAGTCAGTGAAAGTCAAATGATCAGACCCGAGATCGTACAAGAGACTACTGACAAGATCTTTCAAATCAAGGACAAACTTAAGGCTGCTCGTGATCGTCAAAAGAGTTACGCCGATAACCGTCGAAAACCTTTGGAATTTTTTGTTGGCGATAATGTACTACTCAAGGTGTCTCCTTGTAAGGGTGTCGTGTGTTTTGGGAAAAAGGGTAAGTTAGCACCCAGATTCGTAAGACCTTTCAAAAATGCTGAGCGGATCGGTCTGGTAGCCTATCGTCTGAAATTACCACATGAGCTAAATGGCGTCCACGATACGTTCCACGTATCCAACCTCAAGAAGTGTCTTGCAGATGAAACTCTACATGTGTCGTTGGAGGAAATCTGAATAGATGCTTAGTTACAGTTTATAGAAGAACTGGTGAAGATTATGCACCGGGAGATCAAGAAGTTGAAACGTAGTAGGATTCCGATTGTCAAGGTCCGATGGAACTCAACGCGAGAACCTAAATTTACCTGGGAATGAGAGGACCATTGATAAACGCGTGTCGTAATAATATATAGTATTTCCCGTTAGATATGAAAATTAATTTAGGAAGAGTAATAGTCTATCTTCCGAGTGTCGTATCCACGGCGAGAGATGAATTTGAAATCCACAAAAGTATTTTGTTTGATGCTCGAATATCGAATATTTTTGTTTTTGTTTTAAAACTAATTAAATTGAAAAAACTAGATTAAACTAATTAACAAACAAGCTAATAATAAGATGAAAGATATATAAAGAAAAATATGCTTCTCAAGTAAAAGTGATTAGATTCTTAAGTGTGAAATTTTAGATCTTAATGATGAACTAATTTCCGTCTAATAAATTGATTCCTCAAAACGTTGGCTTTATATTGAAAAAGACTTTTTATCGAGAAATTAATTATTAATTTAATGCCTACTTAATCTTACGATTTTTGACCGTTCGACTAAATAAAACACTAAACTAAATAATTTTTGCAAATTATTAATCACTAATCACTTATTAAATTCCACACTTAATTCACTAAACACCAATTACTTAACAAGCATAAAAATAAACTACTCACTAAGCATAATGATCAAATAAGCAAATAAAAACATTATATACTAATGTATTGAAAAAGGATAGAAAAAGGAACCGAATTGAAGACTCGCAAATAAACGAATACCACCCGATTTATTTAGCTAAAGCAAATAATCAAATTCGGTCTAGCTAAATAAACCCTTAAGCTCCACGCCTCATAAGTAGACCGGTACAAAAATCACAAACAAACATAAAACAAATTCTGTTAACAGTTTAAATTAATTTCACAATTGTAATCCAACTAGTAAAACCACACGGCCCAATTGTTTATTACGCATGCCCAAGTTAAATCTCTACAAACCAAATGCATCCAGTTGCTCAAATTCAAATGAGAAACTTGCTTAACTATTTTAACTATCTCTAATAAGCTAAATCTCGAATCAAATAAGCTCACACGAATAAGCTAACACACGAATAAGCTTTAACACAGAAATAAGCCATTATTTAAATGAACAACTAAAAGCAACGAGTAAGCAAATGAAATTTAATAAGCTACAACCAATTAAGCACTAGCAAATCTAAAACGAGACTTTTATTACATAAGTACTAAAAATAAGCACACTAGAATTTCTAAACACTGCAACTAGCTTTTGATCAAGTAGGCATACTCGAAAAGATCATAAAAGAAAATAAGCAATTACGATTTAAAAAGATAAGCTCGCGAATCAATAAGACTTAAAAAAACTAAACAAGATCTAAGCAAAACGAGTAACAAGCTAAACTTTAAAACGAATTAAACATCAATCTAAGACAAAAGAAATCAGCAACTAAAGATTTAAATGAGCTATAAGCACTCAAACAATTTAATATTCAACACGAATAAGCAAATAAGCAATTATGAAACTAATCTAGACAATATAAGCTCAAATGAAGTGAAATAAGCTATTTAGAAGCTTATTAAATCAGATAATATGAGCTTCTAAGAAAACTAAAATAGCTTAAACACGAAAATAAGCCAGATACGAGCTTCTTAGCTTATTACAACGAAAAGTGCTTAAAACTATGAGATGAAATCACTAAGCTTGTTAAAGCTTATAGGATCAGATCTGATAGGTTTTTAAAAAGTTTTGAAAGAATAAGCTAAAAAAATAAGCTGATGGAAGTAGCTTATTTAGATAATATGCTTTCATGAGAATGATTAAGACAAAATAAGCTAAAACAAACTTTCATTTCATAAACAATAAGCACTTACAGAATTTAATAAGCTAACATTAGCTTTTACAATAAGCTCAGGAAACTAAATAAGCTAAAACATAACTGAAAATAAGCTAAAATCTAAAAACTAAACTAGTAAAAATCTAATTCCTAATTGGTGAAAAATAAAGGGAGGCGAGTGGTTATTTATAAGGGGAGAATGGGTGAAAATGTAAATTGAGTCTAATCATTCGGTGCTTGATTAGCCAATCATTGGCCTTCCAACGTTGTCACACGGATTGCCAGAGTTTGCAGGGAGAATCCAACCTGTGGAAGTGTGACACGTGTCCATCCTTATTGCTTCCTGTCCACGCATTTATTTTCATTCGTTGATCACTCGTACCTCATTTTGTCTCACAAAACAAACACAACATAATTGATGAATCAAAGGACATGTGTTGGGCCTCCAGTCGTTCTTTTCTTTTGTAGTAGATGCTCACGTGCATATTTGTGATTTAATTTACTACTCATGTGACCTGACGTCACCATGATACAAAATATATTTATCATGTTTTGGGCTTTAATTTATAATGGGCCTAGATAATAATGGCTGGCCCGACCCATTTAAATGGGGTACGGGCTGGCCCAATAAAACCCAAGGGCGCCGTTGGACTAGTTTTCTCGCGCTCTTTCCAATGGCATGCTCGGGGACTCTTCACGACTTTGTCTTGATTTTGAATAATAAGTACTCTTGATCAAAACGAACCCGTAAATATCTGTTTTAGCACCGTTTTCAATCCGTTTTACATGCAAGACATAAAAATACCAAACAATCATATATGTACGATAAATATCCATATTCTAGCATTTTTAGTCCAATTAATAGTGTTTTACGGGGTAAAAGGGATGTGTGTTTTAGCACACATCAAACTCCCCCACACTAAGCCATTGTTGGTCCCACACGCAATGTTAATAAAACAAACAAGAACAGAACAGGTCCATTAAGAAGGTTCAAAAATCATTTAATTCGCAAGCACCCCCGTTTTACCTATTTATTTAATAATAGATAAAAAAATTATAAAATTTATTTAACAAGGCTTTAAGAACGGGAGTTCGTCATCCTCGACTTTTCACAATCCCCAAACTAAGCTTAAAACGAAATCACAGTCAAATATAAGATTAGATGCTAACACTACTCATAAATGCTAATTGTGTAAACGCATCTACTTTTCGCTCCCTTATTCCTAAATCCTCTAAGGATTTTATTATTATTATTGGTGACAAATAAATTATGTCCTTATTATCATAAAGGTGCCCGGTTTAGACCATAATTAGTTTGAAATCCTTTCCTAAAGAGACGATATGGTGAGAATAAGGTCCACATTAAGGTTCTAATTTCGCATGATTTAGGGGTTATCCTTTTTATTTCATCCGAAACAACTCAACTACGAGTCCAGAGACGGAGGCTTTATTTAGATAACCCCGGAGTCGAAATTTGGCTTTATTATTATTATTATTATTATTATTATTATTATTACAACATTATTAAACCTCCCGGTCCTTTAAACAACTGCCACATCGGTATGCGAGCCGACCATGGTCCAGGAGTCTTATTTCGACCAGGAGATCCTCGACCTTTTTGAAGGCTGCAACATCGGGCGTCCTAACCGACAAGATGCAGCAAACTTTTATCAATCTCAGATTATTATTACTATGAGCCTTCTTTTGAAGACTGCCACATCGGCAGCGAACCGACCCCCCAACCCCCCCCCACACCACCCCCCCTCCCCCCCCCCCCCCCACACCCCAAGGGACAATAAAACTTTTATCAGCCACAATTTTATTATTATTATTATTACCTCCACCCTTTAAACGACTGTCACATCGGTATGCGAGCCGACCATGATCCAGAAGTCTTATTTCGGCTTCGGTTTATTACATTATTATTATTATTATTATTAGCCAAATTTCAAGTCTTGTGGTCTTTTAACTACCTAGACAACGGTAGCGAGCCGTCAGGAATCGGTAGCCTATTTCCCCACAACACTGACAAAACCTCGATGTGTACCTTACTTTCACCAGAAGGAATCTCTACGAAGGGATCTAAACTAAGAATCGCAAAAACCAAAGCAACTTTATTTATTCAATAATAATATAATGTTTATTAAGCTGATGGGAGCAAAAAGCCACAATTAACCTCTATGAGCTCTAAAGAGATCCAACTACTCCATGTTTAGCATCTAACTTATATAAAACTCTATCATTTTTCGTTCTTCGCAAATTTAAAATCTTTACTAAAAAGATCCGCGAATGCTTAGTCTAATAAAAACAAGCTTTGCATATTTAAAGTCTATTATGGAAACTTGCAAACTCTTGGCTTTTTCAAGCTAGAATTCGCGTTTTAAAGCTTCGTAAACATTTTTCGATCCTACCTGTATATCGTGTCTACACGTGGTAAAGTTCCGAAAGACCTAAGATATGTCGATGCTCATGGGAGTAGAGCCATACGCTGATCGCCACCTGTACCTATACTCACCAGATACCACACTACATAAAAGTCCACGTGCTCACTCACTCCTCGTCTCGCCTACGGACTAACTCAACTAACGCAACATCACAACCTCTCTGAGGCTAAAAACTACAAACCTCCTATTCCCTACTTTTTGAAAACAACAATGCCAACTTTTGGCCTAAATCACATATTTTTGGTATTTTGGTGGCACAAACGGTGGTGGTTACGTGAAAGACAGGACAATATGTAAGTTAGATAAATCGAAATAATATCGATCCCCACAAATACTAGAACTAAACATTGTCCTTAATGTTTAAAAGGGTCTTTACGTAAATCTAAAACCGTTTATTAATTATGCTAATAGATAAATGTAATCAATAAGATTAGGATATCAAAATGCCCAATATATAAACTGCTAAGGATTGAAGGATCGATTGTGAACGATGACAAACCTACGAGCATCGAGAGTCTTCATAATCCGGGACAATCTTGTAATAAAAAAAACAACCACGAAACACGAGAAAGGGATTAGGATGAGCTCCTCACGTCACACGTATTTATAAATAACTTTTATACTAAATATACTACAAGGGTAATAATGCCATGGGTTGCCACCACGAAGTGCTTGTTTTTGTGAGAAGTCTCTAGCTTGACTCTCTCCATATCATCATGATATTAGGGATGAAACATGTAGAAGAGCAATCTTCCATCGGACTTTCATATGCCACTGGTTCTAAAGTAATAAAAAACTTACATACGGGATCGCCGGGGGTCAAAAATATATCCTCCCTCCCGAGATAAGGAGAAGAGAAGAATCCAACGAATAGGTGAAATAAGGAAGAAAAATTCAGATAACATATGTGAGGGAGAGATAATGGCGATCCTCAAAGGGTAATTTCACATATGTTGGAGAAAAAGTTTTCTCATGAATCTCGGGGTCGAAAACTTTGACCATACTCTTCAATTCTTCATTATCAGGTTCATCCTTTAAGTTCTTCGGGTCATGATCTAAAAACACCTTAGGAGGGAAATTAGGGATAGTGTCATCAACAAGCAGACTCTCAAGATAGATTATATCTCCCTTTGAATTGTGATAACCATTCTTAATATTCGTAGAAATATCCATATCTAGAAAAGCATCGATCTCATTAATTTTTTAATTTTTTTTTTCGCCACCTCGTAAGGTCGAAAACACGCATCCTCATTAGCATCGGAAAAAGGTGTGACAAGCAAAGCCGGCTCATCAAGGTTAGAAACATAAGAGTCCTTACTCTCGATGTCCTCTAACACCTCATCAAAAAGAGGATTTACGTCACTAGAGATATATTCGTCATCGAATTCGAAAAGAGGGTTTGAGTAAATTTTAACATTATCCTTCAGAACGTCTTCATCGGATAGTGACTCGTCATCACTAGAAGTAAAATCATCATTTGAATCGAAGAGAGGGTTATAGAAAGTCACAAGATTCTTTCCTTTAGAACTTGTTAATGGGGGTGAATTCAGACACGAAGGTAAATCACACTCACTATCACTCGCGGATATATCCTCAGACTCACTTTGGATTGGAACAAGGTCCTCAACACTAGACTTTATTACTTCGTCCGATTCCTTTTCAGGAATAGTGCTAAGATCCTCATCCCCCATGATGAGAGAGTCCTAGGGCTCTAAAGTCGGTAAAACGGGTGTGATTGCAATAGACGGAGGTATTTTAGAAACACTTTCATTCAAAGGAATAGTACTCTCCTCGTAATCATCGTAATCATAAAAAGAGTTGAAACGTCGTGAATGCTCGGTAGTAAAATTTTTAAGATTAGTCGCCTGCTCTAGTTGCCTAAGCTCTTTCTTTTAATTAATTTCAATACTCATTCCATTGAATTTTCCCTTAAGCTCATCAATCTTAATTTCACATTCCCTTCTATAACGAATATCTATTTTCTCATTTTACGATTCTCTTATCTCTGGAATTTAATAATTATGACTTTGCATTTCATCTAAATACTGCTGCTTCAGATCCTTCATATCTTGGATACTCATTTCTTGAGGAGGTGATTGATCGATGAGACACTGCGAGGGTCGATCAAAACCGTAAGAATTGGAATCATAGCAAAGGTTAAGCTCAGAGTAGTTTTGATGCCACGGTTGACATTGATAATCTTCATGAGGACCCCCACATTTTTCCAATTAAGATATTTATTGTGGAAAAACTCGGTGAATTTGTGGTAAACTATAATTATCGTAGCTCGGTTCATGCTCATAGACAAGCAGTACCCGTGGTGGACAATCATAACCATAATGAGCATCGTTCCCAAATAATTCACACGAGTATGATTCGTACTGGGGTTGTGAAGGGTGGGTGAAAACGTTTGAAGGATCATTGAAAAAGTTTGGATTAGGAGCATCAATGGATGAATTTCCATCTCTTGAAGCGCAAAACCAGCAAAATCCTTCTCTAAGACCATATCCACACCATTTGCATGTACACCGTTGACAGCGTGCACCATCTTCTAACGGATCTCCACACCCAAAACAATGAAATTGGTCGAACAAAGATGTTTGTGGTTGTGAAGGTGGGTAGGAAAAATCGAGTGTTTCATCATTTGAAATGGAATCGGGGTTACAGACAAACTGTTCTTCGAATGCTCAAATTGGTACAACGCGATATTTCAACGTTATATTGGGCCTTCAACCACGAGTACTTGATAAACCAAGACATGTTGAAAGAATTATCGGATAAGAAGGTAAAGAGAATAAGAATTAAACGAATAAGAGGATAGAGAAGAATATTTATAGATTTTTCAAATAATACATAAGGAAAAGAAATAATAAAAATAAGAAAGAAAAATATTTTTGGTAACCGAAAGTCAAAGGTGTACGGTAGCTCTCTAGAAAACGCACAAAGAAGCGGAGGAGCGGGTAAGCGCGAAGCGTTTTAAAAACCGTCTCCTTTCGGATCGAAGTTCGTAGGATCGACCCTCCTTATACCTCTCTTATAGTTTGTTAACTAAAGATGAGCCAATACGACAATTGACAAACGGTTATTTTTAATTTTTAAATATAAAAGGAAAATAGAATAGAAAAATATTTTTGGGTTTTTATATATAAAACGAAAACTTTCACGGGGAAAGGATCTTCAAGGCTCGAACACGAACAATCCCGTAAAAATCGCTACACCTCTCCCCGGCAGCGGCGCCATTTTGATATTCCACAAAAATCCCTCATATAATATATATATAATAAAATACATACACATAAGCAAAGTATCATACAAATTATTCTTAGGAAAGAATAATAAGTAATCAACACGGGTATCGTTCTCCTCGGTGAGAGGTGAATGGAAATTCACGTTTATGTCGCGAATCGAGCTTGATTATCACTAAAGATTTGATTTTGGTTTCTAAAACTAATAACGCAAAGGGAAAGCACATAAAGGCACGCTAAACTAAAAATAAAAGCAATTTTTTCAAAATCCTAACGACATTTAAAGATAAAACAATTAATAACCAAACACAACCAAATAACCAAAAATGACAAAATTAAACTCTTAGAACTCAAAATGCAAATTTCTTAATCCTAAATGTATTAAACTAATTTTTCAAGAACATAAAATATTTTTTGGTTTTTTTAAACTAATTAAAACTATTTTTTAAACTAAATAATACTAAAAATCAAATTAAAAATACTTAACTAAATCCTAAAAATTTAAGAAAATTTATAAAAATTCTATAATCTAAAAAGAAGGTTTATAAGGAAAAATCACGAAATAAGCTGAAACATATAAGCTGTTAAAAATAAAATAAGCTGATAAACTAAAACTAAAGTGCATTTAAGATATTAAAAAAACACAGATATAATGAAAAAGTCCCAAGGGCGCTTTGGTTAATGCATTGGTGTTGTGAAGAAGAGATCACAGGTTCGAGTCCTCTGACTATCCCTTTTTGGAAAACATTTTTTTTTATTTTTCTTTTTGAAAAAGATATAAAATAAGCAAAAGTAAGAAACTTTAATTAAGGAACTTTTTGCCAAAACTTATTAATAAGCCGAAAAAAGCAATCAAAAGTTACAGCTTATAGTTAAAACTGCTAAGCTTGAAATTGAAACTGTTTGGCTTTTAAATGACTCAAAAAGCAAAAAAGAAAACTTAATAAGCTAAAACAGACTTATACTTGAACCTAATAAGCACTTATGACCAGAAATAAACAGACACAATAAACTTAAAAACACTAAAAGGCAATAAGACAACAGACTCTAAAACATAACTTAAAGGACTTTTTACTATCATTAAAGCTAGAATAAAAGACTAATAAGCACTTTAGGAAAAGCTAAAAAGATAAAAACAGATAAAGAATGACACTCAAATGACACAAATAAGTTAGAAGTAAGCAGATTGGCTATGACAAACCGTCAATTTCAGGTCGTTATTTTATTCTCGAGTATTAAATATATTTTTCAATTTTATGATGAGATATGAACTCACGACTAACCGGGAGAATTAGGGCTTACATTTGTAATTTACGCGACATTTACAAAGAACCGGCGAATTCTACGTTAAGCATCGACGCTTATATTTTCAAATTGCCAAAGAAATAATTTTATTACATTCGTTTTTATTTTTCGTGTCTCGTACTATTTTTACTTTTTACGAAAAACGACTATAAACCATACCTTTTTAAATATCGGACTTTGATAATACCCGTATTTACAAATTGTAGGTCAAGTTTTAAACTCAACCCACTTATCTAACACCCCATAGGGGCGGAGCAACCAAGGGGGGAGGTGTCCCCTTGGTATTGAGCCTATCCCACACACTTAACACTTGGCATGTCTTTCCTAAGCATATATAAACTTACTTTGACCAAACTAACACACACACAACTCATTTTATAACTCAAAAATCTGCATTACTCTCTCCCTCCCTCCTCCTTTGCCATGAACCATCACCACCACAACACCATTATCATACAATTTTCTAGATCACAAAAATACTACACTAGTAAAGATGATATCCAAGTATAACCCTTGTATTTTAGAGGTGATTTAAAGGGTTTTCAAGAAGGTTATACACAAGTTGGGGCTGAGATTAGAAGGGTTATTATAAAGTCTATTGGATAAAGAAAATGGTGATCAAAAATTATTTTGGGTGAAGATCAAGCTTGAAGTTGAAGTCATGTTAATTTCTTTTTGTCATTCGATCATCATCATCATATTTTAAGTTAAAACTTTATAGTTTTTGTTTACATTTTATTTGGAATTCCAATGTATATGTACTTGTATGATATTGATGATCAAGAGTTGAATGGTGTGTTGTGTGCATGATTCTAGTTTAAAAAATAGCTAAAATTGTCCATTAAAACAAGCAAAATGATCATAAAAATTATAGGTTGTAATGAACAGTAGGTTTTATAAATTTCTACAGGTTTGAGGTTGGATTTGAGTACATTAGGTTGTAGATAATACTTTTCTGGATACTTGGGAAATTGGATTATTTCTAGAAAGTGAATATTGAGTGAGATATGATCAAAACACCAAAACTAGTGGATTCTGACCTTGCTGTACAGATGGTATAAAAAGTCACATTTACGGACTTAGTTTGTTAAAAAGTTAAAAAACCTATGAGGACCTAGATTAAAATCATGTAGATTCTGAATCAATGGCTGTCAACCACTCTTTATGATTGTAAATGACATCAAAATATGTTGAAGTGAATTTCAGTCAAAGCTAATGTGACATTATGTATTAAAAGTAAACCATATGTATAAAATATTAATCTTAAAAGATGTACTAAAATGAGTTTGAATCTGTAAAGTGGACTTAAAAATAAAGCCAAGCATATAGATATATCAATTATTCCATTTTTAATGAGTTTATAAATTATGACATATTTCTCGGTTTATACATAAAAGTATACAATAGTTTACTAACTACCGAACAATTTTTAATATGTGTAAAGAGTTTTTTGTAACTAAAACCTCGTAGGTGGTAGATCCCTACTCTTTGGAGTTTTAAATTACTAACATACTGATAATAAAAGGATCCTGACCTCGAGAACCAAAATTTTTATAACAAGAGTAATTTACAGCTTAATTAGGCCATAAGGCCTTATTGGACCCTAGGCCAATGAAAACAAAATGGATTATTGGACTTAACTTTAGGCCAATCCACTTGGACCTAACTAATGGGATAGGACCTGGTCTTTGAGTGTTAGATAATAGTCAACTTAATAAATTAATGGGCTTGCTTAATTAGGCCTATTGGGGCTCTTTTTGAGCTAATTTAGACATACTCGTAAAATGGTAATAAAAAAAGTTAATAAACCTAGAAAACTCTAAGTGTGATATTATATGAGCACAGAGCATGATCATCATATAAAATACATGTATACTTATACATACTTATTTAATTTATGAGTTTTCGTTAATTTTTATCGACTAGAAACCTAAGACCCGTTACAAATTGTATAGGTCTTGGTTGATTGACGCGCCTACATCCGAAGTTTTTATTCATCGATATTATCATCCGACATCATTAAGTGAGTTCATAGCCTCGCATTATTACACTTTAATTATTTTATAAACCTGCGAGGGAGATAACATGCTTGTTTTTAAAATAGAACACAATGGATATTATATGCTAGTTGCCTCGATTATTATTATAAGTAAGCTTAACTCGCTAGATAAAAGACCCGCGGAAATCATGAATTGTTAACTGCCAGGAAATGGTAGACGCTTATACATGAAATAGTACTATTTGGAGGCATGCCACATCCATTCCGTGACGACCTGGCTTTCGTCAAGTTTCGGGCAATATGACACATACGGATGCGTTGTATTGAGAATTATATGCACTCAATTGCTCGGGGGTGTATTGTAGGCATACTTGTTGGGACCCAAACAACTTTATTAGGATGGTAACGTTTCAATGGTCATGAGACTTATAAATAATGCCCCCGGAATATAACTTTGTTTGGAAAAATCTTTTACATACTGATGAATATTGAGAATTAATACTTGTGTTCGGAAATTTTTATTGTTTATATATATAAATTATGGATTCTTCAAATTATGTGGAAGTTTTTAGCATGTTTCATCTCAGGTCCTTACGAAGTAATTCGGCGATGGTGAATAATGTGTTTGTCGCTTATGGAACCTAAATGGTTTGATAGGCCATAAAATAAAAGTCATTTCGAAGATGATTTGCAAAATGTTGTATGATTTATGAAACAATTGGGACCTATGTTGTAAATTTTTTTTTGAATGAATGTATTTAAAAAATGTCTCTTTTCAAAGTCGTTTTCTATGCTTGAGTTGTTATATTATGACGTAGCACCCCAAAGATGACCCTTCGGCTTCTGAGATATATGAATATAGGTGTTATGATTGGTATCAGAGCTTAAGTTATAGAGGAGCCAAAAGATTTTAAAAAAAAATTATAATACAAAAGATATTTGAAATCTTTTAACTATATTTGTTGCAAGCGAAACTCTTCGAAATTACCACATGGACAAGAATGAGACAGGAATTATTTATCGATTTATATATGGAAATATATATTATGTATATAATACTGAAATTTTAATTTATTTGAATATAAAATGTTAATTATATAATTATTTTTAATATCTAAATACGAGATATTTTTACATGCAGGTTTGTCTTGGAAAACCTAATATCTTAACGAGGCGAACGAAGCTATTCCCGAAGTGAACCCAGTTGTTCCCGAGCCGAACCATGTTGCGGATATCCATGATCCCAACAAAATGGTTGACATTCCCGATGATATTGATTTGGTTGATTATGATGAAGAAGATCCCGAGGAGGAACCCGAGGAAGAACCCAAGGAAGATGTTGATATTGAGCTCGAGGATGATGCTGAGTTGATATTACCTTATGAGGTGGCGGGTGACAAAACCTCGCCACCTGGAGATGTGTCATCTGATTCTGAGTCAGAGGACGAGGAGATTGATGTTGCACCCGAGGTTGATGTTTCACCCGAGGTCGATGTTGCATCCGAGGCTACTGTTGGGACTTCTACCCAAAAGCCTTATGCTATCGTGACTTTTCCGAAGGGCTTATAGGATGTAGGAGAGTCATCTTTGCTCGTGACTCATCATATGTTGGGTGGATTGGTACCATGGGCCTTGAGAGGGATTTGGAGACGTCCGTGCTCGAGCTAGACTTCGGAGGCCTGAGTTGAGTACAAACCAAACGAGATTTGCTTTCTCAATCCAGAAATAAAATTGGGGAAAAAACACAAGGGGGTTACTTTAATCATGATTTGGGGAATGTCGAGCGTGCCTTTGGGTAATGTTTCGAGTGGGTGTCGGTCATTGGAGAGCGAGGAGAATGGCCACTTGAGGAAAAGATTGGATGAGTATGAAGACTAAGTTGGCCGTGGGCTTGTATGGATGCTGTGTTATTGCTGAGAGGATGGTTGCATGAGTCCCGCGAGTGGAATAAGAGGTTTACTTGGATTTGGTTCGTATTGGGGCTGTTCGAAGCCCATCTGATGATGAGACCATGAGCGTAAGGAGAAAGAATCGGAAGAACTTTACTTTCTGATGGGAACCGAGGGGACCTTCCGAGCCCATGGACCACCTAGTGACTGCTTAGTAGTTTAGTTTTAATCATTGTAGTTATCTTTTGTAACATCACCCCTCTAACTAAACTGCGATGTCTGTTAGTAGGACTAGTCTTTTGGGAGTATGGTATAGCCATTAGATGGTGTCATGGTAATGTATAAAAATGCAACTTGTAACTTATTGGTGATTAATGAAATGACTATCTTTGGTTCTAATTCTATGTCGTGTTGTTGTTACCTTTCTTTTCTTGTTTCTTCTAAATTGCTCCTTTTGCTTAATACAATCATTGAATGAATACTCATTATGATTTGATTTGTGTTGTAACAGGATCATGCCGCCAAAAGCAATGTCTGAGGCACGTATGCGCGAGGTTATTAGGGAACAAGTTGCCGCATCTATGGCTGAATTTATGGCAAATATGAACCGTGGAGCCGGTGGCGATGAAGCCGGTGGTGCTGGAGCCGGTGGTGCTGGAGCCGGTGGTGCTGGAGCCGGTGGTGCTAGAGCCGGTGGTGCTGGAGCCGGTGGTGCTGGAGCCGGTGGTGCTGGAGCCGGTGGTGCTGGAGCCGGTGGTGCTGGAGTTGGTGGTGCCGGACCGGCAGCGCCCGAAATTACTAGGTGTACTTACGTAACATTCATGAAGTGTGACCCACAACCTTTTAAAGGCACCGAAGGTGCCATGGGATTATGTTAGTGGTTTGAGAAACTAGAATCTGTGTTTCGAATCAGTGATTGCAAAGAAAGGGATAAGGTGAAATTTGCAACTGCTACTCTCCAAGGTCGTGCATTGACTTGGTGGAATGGAAGGATTGCTTCCATGGGTATTGATGCTGCTAATGGTACTCCATGGACTGAGGTGAGAAAGTGGATGACTGAGGAATTTTGTCCTCGAAGTGTGTTGCAAAGGCTGGAGCAAGAATTGTACAACTTGAAGTTAAAAGGGACTGATATTGATGGGTATACAAACCGATTCCACGAATTGGCCTTGTTGTGTCCTAGAATGGTGGAGCCTGAGCAGGTGAAGGTGGAGCAGTATATTCGTGGGTTGTCAAAGAATATACGTGGTGATGTGACATCATCGAGGCCTACTGGTATTGATGAGGCTGTCCGTATGGCTTATCAGCTCATGGGATAAATAATACAAGACAAGACTGATGAGGTTTCTGAGGGTGAAAAGAGGAAAGGTGAAGGAGATCGTGGTGGTCGTGGTGACAACCGACGCGATTACAATCGTCGGCAAAACCAAAGAAGGGCTAATGCTGGAGCTATGACCAATGCTGCACCAAATGACAACGAAGTTTGTCCACGGTGCAAGAATAAGAAGCATGCTGGGGATTGTTGGAAATGTGGTAAGTGTGGTAAGTTGGGGCACAAGACTGCTGCTTGTTGGAGCCTCGACAGAAAGGATGTGACTTGTTTTAATTGCAATTTATCGTAAACGTTTTCACATTTTGTTATTATCAAAACATTGAGAGGTCGAAAAATATAAATAATATTTTTGGACATTATTTGTATTAATAGTAGTCACCGTAAGATTTTGAAAAGGTCAACTTTTAACCGTAATTCCGAAAAAGAAAAAAAACTTGGCTTGCAAGTATTACAAGTTAGGGACATCTACATATGTGCCCTTATCCTTTTCCCAATCGAATTAACCATATATGGATGCGGTCTTACTTGACAATTGTTATTCTACCTCTTATATCCTTTCTTTTCATCATGAAATTCTTTGGACACTTATCCAAATTATCGACTACTGATACCCAACTTGAAGTTTCGACGTTTCTATCCTTTCATTTTGACTAATCCTCCTTTGAGTAACGTGGGTAAAGATCCGAGATGCCTTCGGATGTGAATAACGAATTATGAAAGTATGGGGTTTATGCATACCCATCATGGTATGCGTCTCTCTTTTTACTCGAAATTCGCCCGTGTGAATCACGCGTTGACTTCGCTCTTTAATTGCTAACTCTGTCTCTTGATTCCCTTGATTCGAGAAAGGTTGTGAGTTATTCCTAGCTCAAGTAAATCAGAAGGAATTAAAGGAGAAGCTATTGGGAGACGTTCTTGTTATTCAAGACTCTCCCGAGGTATTTCCCGAAGAATTACCAAGACTTCCGCCACCAAGGCAAGTTGAATTCCGTATTGATCTTATTCCCGGTGCTGCACCGGTAGCCCGTGCACCATATCGTTTAGCACCATCCGAAATGAAGGAGTTGTCCAAGAAACTGCAAGAGTTGTTAGAGAAAGGTTTTATTCTACCGAGCTCGTCACCGTGGGGAGCTCCGGTATTATTTGTGAAGAAGAAGGATGGATCGTTCCGAATATGCATTGATTACCGAGAACTGAACAAGTTGACGATCAAGAATCGATATACATTACCGAGGATTGATGACTTATTTGATCAGCTGCAAGGTTCTAGTGTTTATTCGAAGATTAATTTACGGTCTGGTTATCATCAACTTCGTATCCGCGAGGAAGACATTCCAATTACAGCATTTATAACTCGTTATGGACATTATGAGTTTCAAGTAATGCCTTTTGGACTGACTACAGTATTCATGGACTTGATGAATCGCGTGTGCAAGCCGTATCTTGATAAGTTCGTGATTGTATTCATTAATGACATTCTGATTTATTCCAGAAATAAAGAAGAACATGGTGAACATTTGAAGACTATCTTAAATTTTCTAAGGAGCGAAAAGTTGTACGCTAAGTTTTCGAAATGTGATTTTTGGCTTGATTTCGTGCAATTCCTTAGCCATGTGATCGATAGTAGTGGAGTTCATGTTGATCCTGCAAAGATCGAAGCCATTAAAAATTGGGCTGCACCGACTACACCAACGGAAGTGCGACAATTTTTGGGTTTGGCAGGTTATTATCGAAGGTTTATTAAGGAGTTTTCTATAATATCCAAACCATTAACTAAACTCACTCAGAAAAATAAACCGTATGTATGGGGCGACGATGAAGAGGAGGCATATTAAACATTGAAGCTGAAATTGTGTAGTGCGCCAATATTATCACTACTCGAAGGAAGCGAAGACTTTGTTGTGTATTGCGATGCGTCCCTTAAAGGATTTGGAGCTGTGTTGATGCAACGAGAAAAGGTGATTGCGTACGCCTCTAGGCAACTTAGAAAGAATGAAGAAAATTATACGACCCATGACTTGGAATTAGGAGTGGTGGTTTTTGCTCTTCGACTATGGAGACATTATTTGTACGACACTAAGTGTACGGTATACATCGATCACAAAATCCTACAATATATTTTGGATCAAAAAGAGCTAAATATGAGGCAGTGTAGATGGATTGAACTTCTGAGTGATTACTATTGTGTTATTCGTTATCACCCGGGAAAGGCGAATGTTGTCGCTGATGCGTTGAGCAGGAAGGATAAGGAACTAATTCGAGTGCGTGCTTTAGTGGTAATGGTACATAACAATTTACCCAAGCAAATTCGGAATGCACAAGCTGAAGCGTGCAAGGAGGAAAATATTGGTGCCGAAGAATTTCTTGGCAAAGGGGAGCCATTTGAAGTTAGATCCGATGGTACAAAATGTTTGAAAGGACGAGTATGGTTACTATTATTTGGAGTATTAAGAGGTCTAATCATGTTGGAATCTCATAAATCAAAATATTCCATTCATCCTGGGTCGGATAAAATGTACCATGATTTGAAGAAGTTATACTGGTGGCCGAATATGAAAGCTGACATGTCAGTAAGTGCTTGACATGTGCTAAAGTCAAGGATGAACACCAAAAGCCGTCAGGATTACTTCAGCAGCCGGAAATTCCTGTTTGGAAATGAGAGAAAATTACAATGGATTTCATTTTAAAGCTTCTAAGAACACCATCTGGATATGATGCAATTTGGGTCATTGTTGACCGATTGACTAAATCTGCTCACTTTATTCTGATGAATGAGAAGTACAAAATGGATAAGCTTACTCGATTGTATTTAAAGGAGATTGTTTGTAGGCACGGGGTGCCCGTGTTGATTATTTCGGACCGAGACCCTCGTTTCGCATCAAGGTTTTGGAGATCTCTTCAAAAGTCATTGGGAACAAACTTGGATATGAGCACTGCTTACCATCTTGAAACTGATGGTCAAAGTGAAAGAACGATACCGAAAGTGGAAGATATGTTGCGTGCTTGCGTGATTAACTTTGGTAGTGACTGGGATAAGCACTTACCTTTGGCTAAATTCTCATACAATAATAGTTATCACACCAGTATTAAAGCCGCACCTTTCAAAGCTCTTTACGGAAGAAAATGTAGATCGCCTGTATGTTGGAGTGAGGTTGGAGATGCCCAACTCACGGGACCAGAAATGATTCGCGAAACGACGGAGATGATTGTGCAAATCAAGAATCGATTATATTGCTCGTAGGAGACATAATAATTATGCGGATGTGAGCCGTAACCTTATGGAGTTCGCTGTGGGTGACAAAGTTATGCTAAATGTACACGTGGAAAGGGTGTTGTTTTGATTTGGAAACGTGGGAAATTAAGTCCCCGTTATATTGGACCATTCAAGATTCTATCAAGAGTGGGTCTGGTGGCATATAAACCGTAATTACCCCGAGAGCTTCAAGGAATACACAATATATTCCATGTGTCGAATTTAAAGAAATATTTATCAGATGAAGATCTTATCATTTTTTTTTCCTACCCCACCCAATATAAACTCGGCGAAATGAAGGAACGACGAGGAAAGTTGCATTTCATCGATGAACCCATTGAATCATGGATAGAGAAGTGAAACCAACTTTAAAAGCAAAGTCGGAGTCATATAGTTAAAGTTCGATGGAAAACTACGAAGTCGTGGACCTAGGGTGGGGGGGGGGGGAACAATTTACTTGGGAACGGGAGGATCAGATGTGGAAGAAATATCCTAATCTCTTTGATTTTAATAAGAAGCGGGCGACAAGATGAATTGATCTTCAGGGACGAAGATCCCTTTTTAGGGGGAAATGCTATGACAAACCGTCAATTTCAGGTCATTATTTTATTCTCGAGTGTTAATTATAATTTTTATTTTTATAATTTTCATTTTTATGTTGAGATATGAACTCACGACTAACCGAGAAGGAATTAGGACTTACATTTGTAAATTACGCGACGTTTGCAAGAACTGGCGATTTCTACGTTAAGCATCGACGCTTATATTTTCAAAATGCCATAGAAATAATTTTATTACATTCGTTTTTATTTTTCGTGTTACGAGCAATGTTTATAATTATTATTCGTCTTGTACCGTACGTAATTTAAAATTTTCAGAAAAGTATCCCGATTTTCGTAGAACTATTTTTACTTCGTGGTTCCGCCTTAACTCTCGGAATATTTATCGTTGATACCCGTTAGCCTCAAAACTACCAACCTATCTTAAAATTTATACCCTAAACAACAAATATACTATTAATAAAACTCAAAGAAGTGGTAAAAACCACCTCCCTATGGTGTGTCATCTCATAACATGTGTCTAGGACACATGTTAAAAGTCAAATGCATGCATTTGAGATATAAAAGGCCATTTTGACCAACACATACACACACAACTCATAATCTTCATCAAAAATCTGCATTTTCCTCTCTCTATCCCCATTTGGACGGCCACTTTAACACCTAGGAACACCAAAACATAAAAATTTTTAAAGACAAACACATGAACACTCAGTGAATATGACTACCTAGTATAATCCCTATATTTTTGAGGTGATTTAAAGAGGTTTTAAAGAAGGTTATATTCAAGTTGGGGCTGAGATTATACAAGTATTATAAAGTCATTTTGGGTAAATAAAATGGTGATCTAAATAAATTTGGGGTAAAGATCAAGAGTGGTGTAGAAGGGTTCCATTGTTTTGGTCATTTATTCATCATTATCCTCATTTTGTTGGGTATAATCTTTACTTGTTCTTATTGTATTTATGTTTTTGATTTCATTTTATGTATGTACATGTATTGTAAATGATGATCAAGTAATAAAATGGTTCATGTATGCATAGATCTAGATTAAAAATGGCTTAATCAAATATTGAAACTAGCTAGAAATAACTAAAAATATGATTCTATCTTGTGTATTTTATCCTTTTGTGGAATTTGACCTTTTGCCTTGGTCAAGGGCATTCGGTTAGAATCTGTATTAAGGTTGCTATATAAGTGTATGCTTTACCACGAAACATGGATCCCCATTGGAATGTAAAAATTGAGCAAGTTATGGTCAAAATACTAAAACTAGTTGATTCTGACCTTGCTGTACAGATGGTATAAAAAGTCACATTTACGGACTGCGTTGGTTAAAAAGTTAAAACTATGAGACCTAGATAAAATCATGTAGATTCTGAATCAATTGGATAGTCAACCAACTCTTTATGGTTTGTAAATGGCATCAAAAATGGTGAAAGTGAGATTTCAGTCCGAATTTGTAACTTGACCTTTATGTAGTAAATTGTTCATATGTATAAGTATACTTAAAATAAGTATAAAAGTAACCTTGGATCTGTAATATATACTTAATTATGAAACTAAGGATATAAAGTTTTCAATTATATCATTTACGGTTATTAAAATACGACTATTTTGTAAACCTAAACGTATATAAAATTTTACGTCTACACGAACACTACAACTAATAAAACGTTTTTACAACTAAAACCAGAGGTGGTAGGACCCACTTCTTGGGAGTTTTTAAAAGTTAACTTACTGATAATAAACATGTCCCGACCTCGAGAACCCGAAAATTTATAATAAGACTCATTTACAAGCTTGAATGGGCCATAAGGCCTAATTGGGCCACTAGGCCCAATGTATTAAAATAGACATATTGGACTTGGCTTTAAGCCCAACCCACTTGGGCTTAATTAATGGGCTAAGACCTGGTCTTGGGTTAATAATATTAACCTAAACACTTAATGGACTTACTTATGGGCCTATTGGGCTTTTTGGGATATATTGGACCATAAGAGTAAAAATAGCAAATAGAAACTAGTTAAAAACCTAGAAAAACCTAAGTGTGAAATAATTAAATCATTGGGTCATGATCATCATATAAAATACATGTATATATATACATACTTATTTATTTTACGAGTCATCGTTAATTTTATCGGCTAGAAACCTAAGACCCATTACAATTTGTATAGGTCTCGGTTGATCGACGCGCTTACGCCCGAAGTTCTTATCTATCGATATTCTCTTCCGACATCACCAAGTGAGTTCATAGCCTCGCATTTTTACACTTTAATTGTTTTATAAACCTGCGAGGGAGATAACATGCTTGTTTTTAAAATAGAACACAAGGGAGATTGTATGCTAGTTGCCTGGATTATTATTATAAGTTAGCTTAACTCGCTAGATAAAAGACCCGCGGAAATCATGAATTGTTAATTGCCGGGAAATGGCATACGCTTATACATGGAATAGTACTATTTGGAGACTACCACCTCCAATCCGTGACGACTGGCTATCGTCTCGTGTCGGGAAAATGACACCACGGATGCATTGTATAGAGAATAATATACACTCATAGCGAGGGTGTATAGTGGGCATTATTTTGATTATATGGTAAGGTTCGATGTCATGAGGCTTATAAATAATCCCCCGATATAACTTTGTTTGGCCACATCGTTATATCCTGATGAATATTGAGAAATGATACTTGTGTTCGGAAATTTTATTGTTTATATATATAAACTCTATGGATTCACTCAACATTATTGTTGACGTTTTAGCATGTTTTATCTCAGGTCCTTGAAGGTAATTCGGCGATGGAGATTTTGGTTGTCGCTTATGGAAACCTAAACGTTTTGAAGGCCCATTAAATAAAAGTCATTCGAAGATGATTTGTAAAAATGTTGTATGAATTATCAAACAATTTGGGACCTATGATGTAAACTTTTATTTCGAATGAATGTATTTAAAAACGTCTCTTTTCGAGTCGTTTTCTATGCTTGAGTTGTTATATTATGACGTAGCACCCTAAATGACCCTTCCGCTGAGATATATGAAAATGGAGGTGTTACAATAAAGCAATTAGAACACATAAATAAGCACCTAAAATAAGCAAACTAGATTAAGCAGTTTTAAAGCTATAAAAGACAGTTTTAACTTAAAACATAACTAAATGATATCTAAGCAATAAGCAAGCATAAATAAGCAATAAACAACATTAATAAGCATAAATAATCAGAAAAAAGCAGAAGATAAGCAGTAAATAAGCAGTTGCAGTTTTAAAGCTAAAATGAGAAAAGGAGAGAGTACCTTGCCCTTTGCTCTAAACAAGGGAAAATAAGCTCTTAATAGGATAATCTACAAGCTCCAGCTTATCAAAGATAAGCTGGTAAAACCCATAAGCCCAGCCCTTACTGGCTTATCATCCATTTAGCTTTTTTTGAGTGCTTTTTGGTAAAAAGGCTTAAACCCTATAAACTATGGAAAATTTTATATGGTCTAAGTCAAACAACTTATATAAAGAGTAAATAAGAGCTTTTTCCAGCTTATAATGTACTTTGAAACACAATGAACATTAACTTAAAAACTCAGAATTTTATTACATAAAATACCTCAACTTTTCATTAAACTTTAAAAGAGTTACAAGACTTGAATAAAAACTATAATAAGTTAAATTTGAACTAAGATAAGATGTGTAAAAAAAACTAGATCCCCTCCAGGGCTTACAAAAGTCCTATTTATAGAAGATAAAGAAGGTCTTGGGGTCTTCTTTTTGTGCTAGTTCTGTGAGGAGATAAGAAACTGTGCTTCTTATGTGAGAGAGTCGAACTCATCATCTAAGCCCTTCATTATGCTTGTTCACCAAGTAGTATGATCACAGCCCTTGAATTGGTTTTCAATTCATCAACGAGTGAGAAGTTAGGGGATTGCCAAGGTAGATTTGTTGGTTTGTGAAGTGGGGTTGAAGATAGTGATGGGGTTTTGTTTGTTGGAGCAGGGGTCGAGGTGTAACATTTCACATTTTCAGGTCATTTCCTGACTCAATTATTTTCATCATTAATTTTTAGGGTTTTATGTGTTCGCTTTTAATTATTATCTTATAGTTAAATCAGGTAAACTAAAAATCATCATTCAACGTAAACGAACACCAAAAAAATAAAAGTTTACATCAAGCAAGTGTTATATGATTATTAAGAGTATAATTTATAACTTTTCATAATTTATTTTTGTTAGTTACGTAAAACGCTTACGTTTCGCAATAAATTACATTCGGGCGTATCCGGAAGCACCTATACCTATCTATACTCAAACCAATACCCACAATTTTACCCACTATACAAAAATTAACTCACTTACTCTTAAAATAAGCCATAAAACCGGATATGTGTTTTTATAGACATGTAATTTACCTTCTAACCCTACAAGAGTACACCCTTGGACCAACTTACTAGTAATTGTCTAATCCATGGTACCTTTGCCCCTCACATTGCAGTTGCCCTCCTCTTAGGGAGGAGGAGAAGTCTTACTTGTTGTTCCTTTACCACTTCTCATCCCATGGTTTAGTTAAGGTTGTTTTAAACATAACTAGTTACTACATATAGAAAGTCATAGGATAATTAAACACACACTCTCTCCCATTGCAAGTAAATTAAGCAAAATCTTTCCCTTTTCCCTTATACAAACCCACGGCTCACTTTCATATATTAGGGTATCCATACAATTTTCATTTCAAGCATTCAAACATTCATTCTAAGCATACCTAAGATCATTTAAGTGCATTGGAAGCTTGGGTTTGTGGTTTAACAAGAAGCATACAAGAAACATAATTAGGGTTTTCCTAATTAGGGTTTGATCTTGGGTTTACATTATTGGGTTTAAGCTTAAGTATAAGCTTGTGTTCATCATCTTACTCATCTCTTATAAGGTCTAATTTAAGTATTTCATTTCCATTCGTTCATTATTTTATGTGTACATACTTATTATATATGTTAAACACCACCTAGGTTCATTTTATGATTTTGAGATATTACAGGCATATTTAGATTTCGAATTCTATAAGTATGATGATGAGATAATACATGAAATGGAAGTACACACTCAAAATAAGTACTAGTTAATTTATGAGTTTAGTTTGTGAATTATTTTGCATTGAAAGTTAATTACAAGATTATGTATAAAAATGTCATAAGGACATGGATTTCATTTGGACAAGTATTGTGGACCTTTATAAGACTTAATATATGTAAGATATATGGTATAACACTTGGTGAAAGAATGGTGCAAAGTTTCTAAAAAAAGCGAATTATATTACTTGTTTTATTATTACAACTCCTAATTAATTTTATTAACCTATCTGTTTGAATGGTGTTGTTACTAAGGGTATACATTTTATATTCTATTCAATTAGTACTCATCACAAGGATCGTAAGCATATAAAAAACTTAAAAAATCGAGCAATAACGAAGGAAATATGACATTTTAAGTTTACAATAATTAAATGCATAAAAGTATTTTTATAAAAGTTATTTTATAAAAATATTTACTGTTTCAGATCTGATATATTAAGGGAGATATTTTATAATGATAGTACTTTTCATGACGAATCCAAACATGTAAGAAAACTCACAAAACATTATTTAAAATGAACGTTGTACGTTAATTTACAAGTTTAGTTAAAAAGTATTTTTATAAAAGTAATTTATAAAAATAGTATACTGTTCACGACAGTATTTTACTGTTGGAAATAAATGTTCATTAAATAGAGTTTTAATTACGATGACGTGGACATAGGAATCACTTATAAACAGGTATTTAAAACGAACGAGATTACAATTAAAAGTAGATTTTAATAATTAAAGTTTTATAAAAAATTTTTATAAACTTGCACTACGGTTATGTTCATAACCAGTACAATCCATATTTATAATTTAAAAATTTGATTAGATTTTTCAAATACGAATCCATACATATAAAGAACAAGCAAAACAGATTAAATATGAGAAAGTTATGACTTTTGGAAGGTTACGACGATTAATTATATAAAATTAGTTTTATATAATTTTATAAAAACAATTAGAACTACTGTTTCAACAGGGGGCATAAATATTATAAATATAATATTTTGTTATGATTGATTTTCTTTAATACGAAGACCCTTGACATAAGAAACACTTGAAACGGAGTTAAAACGATAAAGATACGAGGTTTATAAAACCGTATGCACTATCTTCACTTTTGTGCACTATTTTATAAAAACAATTAAACCAATTATATAATATAATTATATAATCAATAATAATATTAAAACATGTATTATTAACAAACGTCAATTGTGAGACGAAATCCACACTTTATTTTTAGGATACAATAAAACCCTTTATTCAATAAGTACGTTTAAAACATTGTTGTGAACATTTTAATCTGAACAAACACAATTGGGTAGTGGTTGTAACGTATATATTGTGATTATTAGTATTATTAAGTAACCACAATTTTTGGTACTCATACGACCTATATTTAATTAGGTTACATTCGGTCTTATCCGTGACGTTCCATTCACTTGATTCATATACATCAGTTTATTCACTAAGGTGAGTTCATAGCCCTATGTTTTACTATATCAATGATTTACAACTTTTGGGGTGAGAAACATGCATTGTTTTACAAATTGGACGCATAAGGTGTCAATTTTATCATGATTACGTTTGTTTGCTAAGTAGCGATAACCCTCTGTGCCCATTATCACTGAAACTATCAATTACTTTGTGTGACGGAGCGAAATGTTCATAAAATTGATTATTTGGGATTTGAAATCCACATTCGGTCCAGTGAGTAGCTCTTACTGTGTCGGTTTGCCGGACAACGGACGGTATATATTGTCAGATATGTCGAGGTTGCGGGTTTTAGGATAATCATCTACGGGCAATGTTGGCAATTTATATTGCAATTCATACATGTCGAGCTTCAGTGTCATGAGCTTAGGGAAACGTAATTACATTTTTGTGATGTTTGCATTTGTTGCATTATCACGGGGAAAAAGCTTGCGGTGGTCCTTACATTAATATTTTACATAAACCTATGAATGCACCAACTTTATGTATGACGTTTTTAAAAGCATGTTTTCTCAGGTCAATGTGGCTTTGAGGTGCTAAGGATACATTGGGAATACTCTTTTTGGAGAGTCAACTGCATAAAAGATTTGGAGTCACTTACATCTTGGGATATTTGTTTATGATCTAAATTCTTGTTATTTCAATGTTGAACAATTTAAGCGATGTGCTTTGTATTAACAATTTCATAAATCCAATGTTTGTATGTCAAACGACTCTTTTACAGATGGTGATTCTCATATCTTGTGATATTGATCTATGAAGTAACGCTCCCGGACTCATTATTCTGCTACGACCCTAAATTAGGGTGTACCAGGTGAGAGTGACTGTGCTTTGAACATTTACATTGTGCGAGAAAAGGGTTTTGGGTTTAATTTTGGTAACGGGGTTAGGGTTAGGGACTAATGATGTTAGGGTGTAAGGATTGTAGGGGCTTTTGTTGTAAAAGTCAGTGACTAGTAGTGTAAGTCCTTAAGGACTAACTGTGTAAACCCTTAAGGACTAACGGTGAAAACCCCTAGGGACTAATGGTGCAAACAGATTATGTGGGTTTATGGTTAGGCTTTTGTTGGGCTTGTTTGGGCCAGGTTAGGATTTAATAGGTTTTGGACTTTTTTAACTTATAAGGTTTATAGATAAGGCTTAATGGGCTGGCCCGACCCATTAAATGGATGCGGGTTGGTCCATTTAAGATTTCTTTGGTTTGGCTTCGTCTTTGACTTGTTGACTTTTTGACTTTGACTTTTTCACGCTCTTTCCATTTCCGTGCTTGGTTTTGTCCGTTTTGCCTTTGCTTTTGTCCTTTATTGAATATCCGTTTCCTGCACAATCATAAATAGCAAAACACACATGTATTTGGCATTTTATGTCCGTTTTTTGTCATTTAAGCTCGTTTTATTAGGTAAAAGGTATGTGTAATTAAGCACATACCAAAATCCCCCATACTAAACTATTGTCGTGTCCTCACGCAATGCTATAAGTAAACACTTAGAAAACCAAGAATCTCAATCCCCCTCGACTAATTACCTCGAAAAGTAGCTAAGTGTTCATCAAGGGGAATTAAAGAATCATTAGTTTTGAAAAGCCCCGTTTTGACCATTTTTAAATATTTACACTTATTACCACACATATTTTTGTATTTTTCCTTTTTCTAATTTTTTATACATTTCTTTTTAAGAAACTAACTAGAATGTATGGACTTTTGTTATTTTCATAACTTTAGGGTCATAGAACAAGAAGCACTTTAATCCTAAAATGCCCAAAAAGATAAATTCATCGTCCCTGATTTTTTACTTGCCCCAAACCAAGCTTAAAAACGAAATCACCGCTAAATATAAGTTAAGATGCTAACACTACTCATACTTGTAACTTGTGAAACTTTTCACTCCCGACAATTATTATATCTTAGGTGAATGTGCTTATTTTGAATTTCAACCATGGATCAACCTTTTTAAGAAAATTGTAATATTTCTATGCTTCACGTTCCACCCAAGAATTATGATTTTGAAGGCGAGATCATTCCATGTAGCGACTTTCTTCTTGGCACATCCCAGCCGAGACCGGCTTAGGTGACCAGGCTTTTGACACCCCACAGAGAATAGTATCGGAACTCACGGACCTTCGGTTTCAAAAACTCTTAGGCTTCCCGTTAAATAAACAATTCATTTAGAAAAACCACAACTTAAAACGAAATAGTCTTAGTTCAAAAGCATATTTAAATTTAAGAAAAAGAGATTTTCCCTATATTTATTAAATCACATATATTACACTTAATATAATTTTACATCCTTTAAATAAAGGAAATCCTCGACCTTTTTGAAGGCTGCAACATCGGTTGTGAGCCGGCAAGATGCAGCAAACTTTTATGAGTCTCGGATAATTACTATGTGCCTTATTTAGAAGAATACAACATCGGTTGTGAGCCGGCAAGATGCAGTAAACTTTTATTAGCCCACAGTTATTATTATTATTATTATCACCTCATTTTTCATTTTTTTATACCACGATATAGAGAAAATTTCTTTTTAGAAAATTTAAGTATAAATTTGAACTAAGACTAAATAAATTATTGTTATCGACTATACTTCAAAAATCGTTGATTTAAGTTTAATTTTCGAAAATAGCACGTATTATTAGTCCGGTTAGAAGCTTATGGGAGAAAAAGCCACAAACTACACTTATGAGCTTTTAAGATTTCCAACTAATCCTTGTTTAGCATCTAACTCATAATTAACTCTATCATTTCTCGTTCTTCGCAAATTTAAAATCTTTAATAAAAAGATTCGCGAATGCTTAGTCAAGTTTATAACGGTTAAGGGACAAAGCTAAGAGCTCAACACGCTCGATCGAGTCAAAATTTATTCTTATTCTACCCAGCAGGAAAGTCAACATTGTGATAAAACACTTATTTTATTTTTGAAAATTTTTTAATTTTTTTCATTTTTTTGGTATTTTGGTGGTAAAAACGGGATTACGTGAAAACAACGGTTGCAGACACAATCAAATCCATAGATCCCCCATACTAGAATTGAACATTGTCCTTAATGTTTTAAGAAGGGTCTCCATGTATATCTAAGGCCGTTTATTAAGTATGCCTAAAGATAAATATTAGTTGATAAGATTTAGGATATTGGATTCCCATAATTATGCAAAGGATTGAAGCTCGAGTGAACGAAGGATAAAACCACGAGCACGAGAGGCTTCATAATTCGGGGCAAGCCTGGACAATAAAACAAAAACCACAAAACACAAGAAAGGAAGAGGCGAGCCTCCTCACAACACACTCATTCATTACTACTATTATAATTATATTAGGTTAAGCATGGGTTGCCACCCATGAAGCGCTTGTTTATTAAAGAATCACTAAGCTTGACCCGATCCCCCATACTTGAGCTAGCCAAGGAGGATAGAAATGGAGATACGGAACATCCAAGGTAGGTATGTTCCCTCCATAGATCATCATCGGGCTTTCAAAAAAAAGCTGGAAAACTTTAAAGCCCCGATGAGATAAGAGATGAGGAGATTTCTCCTCTTTTAAAGCAAGAATACCAGGATTGAAAACTTTGTCCTCATTTTCGAATGAAAATGGAAGCAAAGTGTCAATCGCTCGACAAAGAGAAAGGGTGGGTTGGGTGGGTAAAATTCTAGGCTTAAGAACATAACGTACAGAAATATCATCCACCACTTTTACAGTCAAAATTATCGTATCAGGCTCAGCATCAAAGTAAATTCCATCATCATCCGGTGGTTTCGCAGGAGGACGAGGAGATGATAGATCATAATAACGATCAAATTGAAATGACTTATTTTTAGGCAGTGAAAGGGAATCATTGTTAAGCAATTCTTCAAGAATATCCCCTTCTGAGTCATAGTCGTCATTCTCAATAACCGGTGGTATCGAGTCATCCGGAGCAAGAAAAATATCAATCTCCTCCATAAGAGAGTCACTACCCTCAAGAGGGATAGGATATGGAGAGAAAGACTCGATTATAGCATCAGAAATTTCAGAATTAAGTTCTTTCGGAGGTCGAGGAGATGAATTATCATACAACAATTTCTCAACAAAACGAATTTCTTCCTTTGGATCAAAGTCGGCTTCATCAATTTCTAGAGAAATCAAATCGATATGAACGAGTTCACCGGAGAACTCCTCGAGAAGAGAATCAAACTTAGGAGAAGAAACTATCAAAGTATCTCGATTAAGCAAAGATTCTATAAGATCAGATTCTGCATTAAAGTGATGCGGATCTATCTTAGTAGAAATGATTTCTTCATCAAAAAGAGGGTTCGAATAAATTTTGAAATTTTCTTCTGGAACGTCCTCATCCGAAAGTGACTCGTCATCACTGGAGGTAAAATCGTCGTTAGAATCAAAGATATGATTAGAAAAAGTCGTAAAATCATCACAAACGAGCATATTACACTCACTTTCAATATCGGATAAATCCTCGGACTCACTTAGGGTTAAGTTAAGGTCCTAAACACTAGACTCAATTTCTTCGTCCGATTCCATTTCCGGAATAGTGTCAAGATGCTCATCCTCCATTATGAGAGAGTCCGTAATCAGAAAGTCGGGTGTGATTGAAACTGACAGGGGAAGTTCAGAAATAATATCTTTCAAAGGAATAGAAATTTCCTTGTCATCGTCATCATCGTAATCATTGAAAATAGGAGGTTTCCAATATGGAGTGCAAATTTTAGCTGCATGCTCTTCTTATTTTAGTTGCATTTTATTAAGAATTTGCAAATTATTAAGAAGTTTAAGTAGCAATTCTTGTACATTCTCTAGTTGATTTTGCTCTTCTTCCAAAGCTTGCTTAACTTTAAGAAATCTCTCCTCAGCTAGCGCTAAAGCCATGCACTTTTCTTCAGGAGGTATATGATCACACTCCTTTAGAAAGGCTTGTACAGCGTTCATTAAGTTTTCTCTAGCTTGCAATATTTCCGTACTCGTTACTTGAGGGGGTTGATGAATGACGGAAAATTGCAGGGGTTGGAATTGTTCAAAACCGAAAGAATTAGAATTATAGCAATGATTAGGTTCATAGAAATTTTGGTTCAACGGTCGACACTAAACTGTTTTTTTCTTGTTCCTTCATGAAGGATAAGGGATAAGAGGAGACGAGGATTCCTTGGTGCACCACATAATTTCTTAGTGAAGGAGGTTTAGTTTTTTGGACAAGAGGAGGTGGGACCTTAATGGTATACTCAGCGAGTTCCGGGTCCGTTAAAGTCTCTCTGCACATCATCCTCCTCAGAATTACATAAGGAGGAGGCATAGGAACGGAAGGTCCATCAAGAACAAGACCACTTCGGGTGGTGATGGATTTCAATTCACCTTTCGGGTTAGCAATGGTGTTTCCAGGGAGAGATATCGAACCTAAAGAAGAAGTAGTGTTCATTTGGAAAAAGCTAGCCATCATGTTCTTAAGCTCATTTGTTTGGTTAGACATTGAAGCTTGAATCGAAGTTTGCATTTCATTTCTTAACTCATTTTTCACATTGTTAATTTGAGCTGGCATGGCTTTTATATTAACCTCATTTATCGTCTTAATTTTCCTCCAGTCACTTAAGGAACAACTTGATTTTGTTTGAATTGGAGCTTGATAAGAATGTTTTCTTGGATTGAAATTGTTTCCTCGATTATATCCTTGAGGTTGGCTAAACCGGTTTTGATTATTTTGCACATTTGGTTGAGCAAAACCCGGTGGTCGAATTTGAATAGCCACACTTGGAGGACGATAACCGAAATTACCCTGATTGTAGTTAACCGCGGCTGTTGAAACGTATCCTTGAATATTATCCCGAAATTCTGGGAAAGTGTTGCTATCGGCGGCGAGAAACTGATAATAAGGATGAGCACCACCGCAAGTAACAAAAATTTCCTCAACGGCTTTTACGGAAGCTGGAGGTGAGGTTGCTTGAAATTGTTTGAGAATAGCGGTCATGGCAGTAGTCACAGCACTTGTTTGCTGATTTACCGCATGAGTAAGTTTGGCTATCTGAAAGGAAGAAGAAGAATTAACATCACTTGATTTCACTTGAGAAACAATCGATTTGTTTCGTGAATTACGGACCTTGGATTTGTTTTCAATAATCGTCAACACATCTTGAGTACGTCTTTCCAAAAGATTGCCACCGGTGACAGAATTTAAAGAATCTTGGTCGGCTGGGTTTAAGGCATTGTAGAAGGTATCAAGTTGATGCAATTCGGTAAAACCATGATGAGGGCATGCACGAAGGAGATCCTTGTAACGGTCCCATGCCTCATGAAACGATTCATCAAAACGTTATTGAAAGTTGGAAATTTCATTTCGAAGATTTGTCGTTCCCGAGGGAGGAAAGAATTCATTGATGAATTTGGAAACAAGATCTTCCCAAGTGAGAAAAGAATGAGGGGGTTCTTTTTCGAGCCAACGAAGGGCTGCCCCCGCAAGAGAGAATGGAAAAGCATAGCCTTAATCCCGAATTAGGCACATCTTGTATTTATTGTGGAGGGGGTATAGTTTATTTTGTTAAGACCAATGAATGTGATCATGAGGATTGTCTTTCTCAAGTCCGAATAATTGGTCCAAAGTCATCATATTAATAAGACTATGCTTGAGCTCGAAATGCTCAGCGAGAATTGGTGGAACCACAATTGCCTCTGCATAACCCTCGGTGGGTGCACAGAGCAATTCCGCCATAGTACGTTGATCGGCCATCGTATCTAAGGGAGATTCTTCAAGAGAAAAAGGTTGCTTTGAACGTCTACGGTTACGACGTTTCGGATTTGAAGTAGTTGGATTAGGAGAAGATTCACCAACTAGATTCGAAGAAGAGCGAGTGCGCATGCACTAAGGAAAAGAAATCAAAAATTAAAATATTTTTGGGTCCGATTGGTCAAGAGTTCACGGTAGCTCTCTAAATTACGCACAAGGAAGCGGAGGAGCTGGTCAGCGCGAAGCTAGTTAAAAACCCTTCTCCTTTTGGGTCGAAGTTCGTTGGATCGACCCGCCTTATACCCCCTTATAGTTTGTAACTCAAAGGTGAGCCGATTTAACAATTAACCTCACGGATTGTTTTGTTGGTTTTTTCAATTTTTTTGGTATTTTTGATTACTTGAAAATATTCACAAAAGAAAGCGATAACTTCACGGGGAAGGGTCTTCAAACACTAATCTTCAAACGAAACACGATAATCGTAACACACCTCCCCGGCAGCGGCGCCAAAAATTGATTACAATCTTTTACTATATATATATATAATATATAATAAATATATAATATAAATATATAATAAGGATAATATCAATAATAGTAAGAGAAGTATTCCAAGAGGGCTTTTAAAAGGGATAATTTACTTTTACCCAAAGCAAAATCCCAAAAAAAACCTTCCTGGGTCGTTTCCCGTCGAGGTGCGAATTTGAAAATTGGTTAAGTTCGTGATCGCGTAATTGAATAATTCAAGGGTTTGATTTGGTTTTCTATTTCTACAGCTAAAAACACATAAAACATGCAAAGGAAAGTAAACGACTTAAGTAATTAAGTAATTAAACACAAAATGTTAACGGGAAAACGCGACAAATAAGCAAGTATCTCAAAATTAAGCCCTACGAACGTAAATTTAATTCCTAAACCTTCTAAACATTAAAAGAAAATTTTTAGAAAAAGAAATTTATTTTTTTGATCTTTATTTATTTTTTTATGATTTTTTAAAGTTTTTAAACAAAATAAATGCACGAAAAATACTAAAGTATGAATTAAAAATCTAAGAAAAAGCCTAAAAATAGCTAAACATGAAAGGAGTGCAGGAAAAATGCTAATTTAGAAAAGGCCTAAACGAATAAGCCAGAAAAGCTCTAATAAGCACTCGAAGTGCTTTTTATGAAATAAGGCTAAAAAGAGGTTAAATATAATTTGGTTGCACCCTTGGACGTAAAAGTCCCAAGGGCGCAGATGGTTGTGTGGTGTGTGTATAAAAGGGTTGAGGTTGGCTGAGGTCAAGGGTTCGAGCCTTGCTCACCCTTGACTTCCCAATTGATTCCTAGATCTTTTATTCTTATGAACAAGCAGACGCGCGCGCGCGCGCGCCATCAATAAGCGCGCGAGAGAGAGAGAGCATTTAAGGCGGAGCGTTGTGGAGAGAGAGCGACGACGAGATCGTGCAATAAGCGCAGGCGCGGCGAGAGCGCGTCGAGCGCGCGCGCGAGTGCGCCGTGAGTACGTACTTAAAACAGAGACTAGCTTTACACTTAAACTTAAGGCGGGCTTAAAAACGTTGAATAAGCTCAAACCACAACCAAATAAGCTACAATTACTTTAAAACAAGCTTAATAAGCAAAACTGAACAACATTTAAGCAAAATCAATAAGCAATGAACTGAGAAAAACCAATACGCACTTTGATCAAAAACAGTTTTCCAAACAGCCAACAAGGACTTTTTGAGCTTATTTTTAAGCAAGTAGATAGAACCTTATGGCTTAATGACTTATACCACTTGAAAGCTTGTACTTCAAACTATCTAAAACAGCAATTGAAAAACATTTTGAATTACATTGAATATAAAAGACGAGTGAAAAAGTCTACTGTAACACTGATTACTAGTTTCTTTTTGGGGTGTTTTCAATTTTTATCAAAAAGGCTAAATCTACTTATGCAGGCTTAAAAATAGATATGCAAATAAGCTTTTAAAAACAAAATAAGCCCTAACCTATCTAGAATGGCCTATGAACTAAGTGTGCACTAAATTTCAAAACCTAACTCTAGTTTATACTAACTAAATTTTTAGCTTGAAATGGTTAATAGGCTATTTTGCTTGCTGATGCAATTGACACCAAAACACAAATCCAATTGATGTAGACTTAAGGACTCTATTTCAACATCATTTAAACACTAAAACAAGAGTAAATCACCAACTATTTTAACTAAACACAACAAAGCTCACAAAGTAATCTTGAATCTGAGCTGTTTTTTAAAAAATTTGTACCTCATTTCTAGCGAGAGACGCGCGCGCGCGACATACTTGTCCTATAGATCTGATTTAGCGACTACGCGATTGCAACGCGAGTAAAACCTTGTCTTATAACTGTAACATCTTGGACTGTCTAAAAGCTAGAGCGAGAAAGAACCGCGCGCGCTGTCGACGAGTCGCGCGCCGAGAAGCGAGCGCGAGTTAGTGCACTTATTACTAAATGACATTTTATTTATTAATCTCTGTTTTAGCTTTTATTACATTGTATTTTAAGGGCTGAAATTTAGAATGAAAAGTGTGGGTGTATTAGGTTACTTACTTTTGGGTGATAGGATTATTGATATATGTTCTATTGCGTGAGATGCTATATGAGAAGAGTCGAGCAGCGAGTATTTGTGGTTTTTCTTCTCTATTTTTTTATCTAAAAAACGTATTCATTTTAGATGCTATACTAATAACTGAACACAGTAAGCATCAACTAAAAACAATAAGCAATATTAAGCTACTTTAACTAATAATAAGCTGACAATAAGTAGAAATAAGTAGATGCAAAAATAAACTTTAGAATGGCAGATAAGACATACAATGTCCGTTAGCTTTCTTAAAACTCAAATACTCAAAAACACGTTAAACCGTCCTAAAGCTTCCCATAAGCACTAACCATGGCCACCCAATAAACCATGGCTCCCATTGTTTTTTGAGATTTTTGGTGATTTTTAGTAAGAGACTTAAGAACTATAAGTTATGGTCAAACTTATAGTGCTTAAGTTAACAGCATAAGTATGAGTTAAAAAGAGCTTATGTGAACTTATAAAACATTTTTAAAACACTAAGTACATTAACTTAGAGCGCGCGCAGGAGAGAGAGAGCGTGCGCGAGAGAAAACTCAAGCAGTGAGCGCGTAACTTGCAAACAGAGAGATTACAAGGCTTTGATTTTACAGCGAGTCGAATAAGCTAAAAGTTAACTAAATAAGCTGAAAAGTAAAAACTAGATGCCTCCAGGGCTTACACTGGGTCCTATTTATAGAAGAAAATTAGGTCTTGGGTTCTTCAAGGTGTGCTAGTTCTGTGTGGAAGATAAGAGGGTGTGTTTCTTGTGTGAGTGACTTCACGTCTTCATCATAGCCATCTAAAATTCTTGTTCACCAAGCCTTATAATCTTAGCCATTGAATCTTTGTCATTGTCCCATCAATGAATGAAAATTGAAGATTGCCAATGGAATTTGTTGGTTTGTGTATGGGGTTTGTTATGAAAGTGATGGGTTTGTTTTGTGGCACAGGGGTTGAGTGAGAGTGAAGGATGTGTTGTTGATCTATGAAGTAACACGCCCCGGACCCATTTTCCGCTGCGACCCAATTTGGGGGTGTTACACCATTGGTATTTATCGTCGGATGTTTGATTTTTTGGTGATGTCAACCATTTGAGTGTGCATGTGATAAAGCTGAGGGATATGCCTAAGGGGGTGTTGGTTTTATCTAGGTTGAGTCGTGTTTGGAAGAGCCATATTTGTGATCTGGTACTCCGAGGTACCGATGGAAATGGTATGGGGTGGGTTTTGACTATGTTTTGTTGTATCTTTGCCTTTTGTTGCTTGCGTTTATTATTGTTTTCCTTTTTTGCAGTTATGGGTATTCATGATTTTCTCTGTCTACCTGAGTGGACTAGTGTTGAGGTTCAGGAGGAGCCTCATCATGATATTAGACCGACCCTTTAGAGGCTACCCTTTTACTGCACTCCGCCTGCTGCTGCCCATGCTGTTATTCCAGATCCTACTCTGGAGGATCTTGTTGTGGGTACTCCTAGTGCCAAGATTCTTGCCAAGGCTAAAGCTTTTCAGAAGCGAAAGGCCTCTACTTCTGGTTCTACCTCGAGCCATTTTTCCAAGCGCACTAGGTCAGCCTTATCTTAATCATCCGGTAGTACTACTCGTCCTGGTCCATTTATGGATGACTTCGATAATGAAAGTCGTGATGATGATGACGCTTATGTTCAGATTCCATTGGTTACCCCTATTCTTTCTGCTGCTGTGATCCCCTCTTCAAGGAACCAGGGTGGGAGTTCTGCTCCTCCTACTGCTGAAGGTCTTAGCACCCAAGGTATGTATTTTTGATATTTAACTTGTTTGTGTTCTTGTCTTCTTGCTTTGTCTTAATGTGTCTCTATTTTGTAGATTCACAGGGAAAGGGCATTATGGTCGATGATGTTGCTGCACCGTCTGTTGGTGCGAGCCGACCAAGGCCATCCTCTGGTCCTGCCCCTTTCTTTTAGAGATGTCTCCGGAGATGCTATTCATACGGACTTCTTTTCCTTTTATGCCGGTCCTTATTATGATGCCTATCCTGAAGGTGGTGTTGTTGGGAATTGCGAGTTTACTCACGAGGAGTGGGATGCTCCCTACCGGCCTACTTTCGGGGTTCTAACCAGGAAGTCTTTAAGGCTCCTGTTGTTTGTAAGACGATGGTGGACCAGTTTCCCACACCGGGAGAAATGGTCCGGGTTGAAACCTTGTCTGATGATCAGTTAACTACGAAGATGAGTGTGTTGCATTGCATGATGATGTCTCATGGTGGTAAGCTTTTTGCTTGGTATCGTGGCTTGCTTCAGTCTCACCATGAGTATGTGTTATCAACGGATTCTAGGCTGAAGGTTATGAGGAGAGGGTTGCTAGTTTGACTCAGCTGGAGCTTCAAGTGTCAGCCTTAAAGAGGCAGGTTTCTGGGCTTAATGACAAACTTTCCTCCTTTGATGCTTCTTTTGCAAAGTCCAATGATAAGGGAAATGAGAGGAAGAAAAAGATCAAGTCCCTCACTAAGAGTCTAGATAACTTGCAGGCTGAGGTGGCTCGTCTCTCTGCTGACATAAATCGAGCCACTATTTTGGAGGCTGAAAAATATGAGGAGATCCTTCGCTTGAAGGCCACTGATGACATCAAATAACGTACATTTTATAGCATCATTTATCCCATGTTATTAACCCATTTTGTATAGTTATTGCAAAGAATTGTTACTTAATCGTTTATATTTAAGAATTGCAGTAATTATGGAGTAATTGGTGAAAGATAGCAAAAGGCGCACATTCTGGATCTTAAACGAAGATATTTTGAAAATTACTATTCTGAAGACCAATACGCCGTATCCATCAAGAAGATACGAAGTATCCGTGCCTGCACTCACCACAGAGAATAAAGCTCAATACGCCGTATCCAGAGAGACTCAATACGCCATATTCAAGATATGGAATGAATATAATATTCTCTAAGATATCAAGCGTGGTCCCTACTCCAAGAAATCCCCAATACGCCATATCCAACTCCTTAGATACGCCGTATCAAACCGACTTCCAGACCCTATACATAGAAAACTTAAAAACTAGTTTGAAGTGTGCTAAATCATATTCTCGATACCTAAACCATAAAAGTCGATTTTCAGAAGAGAAAAATAGTAGAAGAGGTTGAGCAACGTTATCAATTCCATAGGAGACAACGTGTAATTCCGTATACTTTAGTAATCGTTTAGTTTTTGGTATGATTCGTTAACTCGGTTAGTTTACCTTGGCTAAATAATTACTCTTGTATTTATTATGACGTTTGAAGGCTAATACCTTTGGATATTAGCCATTATTATGAAGATCTGAATGTTTGGTATTTGTTTATCTCGATTTCTTGATTTATCGTTGTATGCTTGTTTATGTTTATCAATTTATACTTGTTTACGCGCTTTTGTATGCGACTTATCATTCAACTGGATCTAGTGATACGGACCAAGTAGATCTAGAGTCTGGGATAGCTCTCCATATAGTAATTTATACATCTAGAATCATAGGATCATAAATATTGTCCTTCTAAATCCGTGCTAAGGATACGCTTCTGGCTTAACTAGTTAATCGGATATTGCCTTTGGTTTAGTGAACAAGTTGACTAGCAGGTGAACCTAGATAATTCAACAAATAACGTTCTGATTCCATTGGATAGTTGGACAAGTGGACTACTAGTGTATAAACTACCATTAAGCGGTAAGTGGGTAAAGTCTCTATGAGCTAGGGTTTAACAAGATCACCATTGCTTTAATCCCTAAGATAGATTATAATCAGCAAATAAGGATGCTTTATGCGGATGCTTTAATTGTGACAGAATTAATGTGTCTAGGTCTTAGGATGATGTAACGCCTAAGTCTTAAGAATGATATGCCACCTCGAGAGAAGAAATCATTGCACTTAATAAACAAACCAACTTTCTAATCGGATTAATAATGGTTAATACAGTTTTCTTATATTTGGCTCGACCTCTCTTTTATATTTTGTTAATTAGATCGCGTGAGTAAAAGTGCCTTGAATTTATTGTAGTCACCAACCAAACCGTGCCAGTCTCTCAAGCTGAAAACCCCCTTTTTCCCGTTAGAATTAGGAACTAGGACTGACATAGGTTTAGAATAGAGTAGAATTAACATAGATTAGATAACCAAGATATTAATTAAATTGATAGATTTAACCTTGCTTCAAGTGTTCGACACCCTACTTACCATGAAACTACTACCGATCGGGTACACTGCCCGTTAAAGTGTTGTTTTTGGTTTAGTCGGCAAAATATAAATTTAAAACCTGAATCAATAAAATATACACCCCACAACGACACATCAAGTTTTTGGCGCCGCTGCCGGGGAGTGAAAATTAATCTTGATTTTTATTTGTGATTTTGGTTTTTAACATTAGATTAGATCTAACCCTTAGGATTAGTATAATTTAGATTAGTGTATATTCTTGTATATTCTGTAATATTTATATATTTATCTTTAATTGTTTGCTTGTATATATATGTGTTTAATTGTTTGCGTATTTAATTGTTTTTCTTAATATACTGTTCTGGTCGATAGCTGAATACGGCGTATCCACTTCCATCGGATACGGCGTATCCAGTTCTCTCTCCAATACAGCGTATTCACTCAAACTGATTAATACGTCGTATCCACGTCCATTGGATACGGCATATCGATTATCTTGAACAGAAGCTGAAATCTTGGTTTTCTTATTTGATTTTTCGTGCTAAATTTTTTCTATCTTTCTTAAGAGCAAATCCTGCTGATATTTTTACCTGTGTTACAGTAAGTACTTATCAGAGCTAGTTGATTAAAGAAGGAATTACAAAAATTCATGGCTGAACCAATTCTAAATGAAAACACAGAAAAAGCTCAATCTGAATCAAATCTTTCTATCACCAGTAACGACATAAAAATTGATCTCAACAAAGAATTTATGGTAGAATTACGAAAGAACATGTATCACGAAACTCACTATGAAGACGTGGTAGATCATATTGCTAAGGTACTTAAAATGGTTGATTTGATCTACGTTCCTGGAGTAGATTTCCATCAACTACGAAGGAAAGTCTTTCCTCTCTCGTTGGCCGATGATGCTAAAGAATGGTGGATTAGTTATGGAGACGAAAAAATTACAACTTGGGAGGAACTTGTTGAGAAATTCTTCTGTAGATTCTATCCCGAATCATACGATGGAGAAGATAAAATGTTGGACGAAGGAGAGAACTGGGGGATTGATCCACTTGAATTCTTATCAAACATAAACACATCATTCAAATACCATAAGATTGTGGATGGAAGGACTCAAAAGGTGATATTTCACGCTTGGATGAATGGAAATTGGAATAAGAGATATGTGGATAACAGTATTTAGAGTAGTAATGAGTTGAAGGAATCTAAATATTAAAACTCGTCCAACACTGCTACTGATTCATTCTTTAAAGCCTATGAAGTACGTGATATTGAAAAACAAAGTCAGACAAAGCACAAATATAGAAATACATCTAATTCTATCAATGAGCTACCTAACAAAAGAAGATGTAAAGCAGAAAAGTTTGAAGCCTCAATGCTCTCTTGGACCCAATGAAGAGTATATTGCTATAAGAAGTTACGAATATGATATTTAGGAAAGAAACAAAGATAATATGTCCAAAATCTATCAAGATATTTTTTAGATGAAGGATGGAAGGTGACGCGCACCAAATAATGAAGAGAAGCTGAAGAAAAGTCTAACTTAAAGACTTCGCTGTAAACAAAAGTGCTTCCCGGGAGACAACCTGAAATGTTATTTAATTTTTTTATCGAGTCTGTCTTCCCAGACATCAATATGGCGTATTCGTGCCATACCATACGGCGTATTGATTGTCTGGACGTTATTAGTCTTTATTTTTATTGCACTTTAAAAACATTATTTTCAGATTTTGAATACGGCGTATTCATTCATCTGATATGCCGTATCCACCAGACTGACCTGTAATTAGTTTGTTTAGTTTAGTTTAAATTAACCGTAGGTACCAAGATAGGAATACACATGTTCTTCCAATATTTTCTACAGGACCTCATGAAAGAAATATCGACGAATATTGGTGGAGAATTTAAATATCTAGAGATCTTGAAGTGTTAGAGTCTTGAAACATCAAGGCGGCCGTTCAACACAATCTTGCTCATAAACGCAACTTGGAGAATCTACCGAGCAATTATCAGGGGAGTTTCTCATTCTAATTCTTTTTAAAATCTCGTATTTAATGTTTTATATATACAAGGAGGACGTTGTATAATTCAAGTGGGGGATGGAATTAGAATGTTTGCTTGTCCTATTTTTTATACTAAAATGCTTAAATTATGCTCAAATTTAAAAAAAATTCAAGCATACTTTGTGAAATTACATGTTACATAACCCGCACACAATAACCCTTGTTAGATATTGTAAGGATTTAGCCTTTTCGTTTCCAAATGTTTACCCAAATTCCACAAAATATGAGTGTGTCGGTGATGTTGTAGACTTTAGAACTTGGCTTGGTATATCACTCGAGACCGCAATGATAAGTACTATGGATTTACATGGAGCAACTTGTTTAAATTGGTAAATTTTAGGATTACACCCAAATTGTCTTTACATGTTACTTATTAACTAACTACACTGGTTAGTTAACCTCCAGTTTAAACCCTTCTTCCACTCTCATCTTTAGAGTGATGATCCACTAGAACAACCTGTAGAGCCAATCCTTTAGGAATTTACACCAACTATTTGTTTCGTTACACCCTTACACCTTAACCTACCCTGTTAGATTAAGTTTAATTTACAGTTGCTAGTTGCTTAAAGTATAAAGTTTGTATTTCCCGAGTCTTGTGTCATTTTCTATCTTTGGTACGGTTGGAAATTTGCACATTGCAAATGGGAATGTATATTAGTAGTCAAAGCTCATGTGATTTTACTACCATCACAATTAATGGTGAGACCGAAGAACAAAGAACTACCGAAGGAATTATCCGGAATTATTATGATCGTGAAGTTGGTGAAACTACACCGAGATTTGAAGAATAGTTATAAAAAAATCAAAAAAATGAGAAAAATACAAAAAGAGTGAGAAAGAAAGTTTGAAGATAATCGTTTTGCAATTACCAAAGGAATTACACGAAGGATCGATTATTCGTTGACACGTTCAGAAAAATCAACGATGTAAAGTATTGTACAAAGTAGAAGATATCGCCACTTGCCTTGTAGAGTATGTAAAGTTATGGGATGATTGGGAAGTTGACCGTTACGGGAACGCCAACTTAGGTTGTTGTTTTTGATCTATGATCAAGACTTTGTAAATAGTTGTGTCTTTGTTATAGTAACGGTCGGGAAAAAAGTGTCTAGCAACTTGTATCTTAGTCTTAATCTATTTTTTTCTTGATTTTTATTTATCAACAATTTACTTCCCTCTCACCTAATGATTAGCCGCTGGTTTTACGCGAATGAGGATGTGTACGAGCGTGCATGTCTATTCCATCGTTACGGCCGTGTATGCATGTCTCAGCTGCCTTGTTGGTTTATGACTTTTGGTGAAAGATAGAAGGTTCCTACCCTATATCATTCTTCATCCTAACCGTTGGTTAAATTTGAATGAGGATGTGATCGAACACACATGTCTATTCTATTGTTACGGCCATGTATGTGTGCTTCAGCTGCCATGTTGGAGTGGTACTTCTGGTGAAAGATTATAGAATGATCAACCGTAAGCCTTTCCATACAAATACCAATATTTACCTTTATAAACTTGTTACTCCTTAGCTTTAGCGGTGTAGATGTGTATCCTTGCCAAGCTTATGACAGAATACTTATCATGACCGAGTAATTAAGTGAATTAGTTACATGTTACCACATAGATTAGTTGACTGATTTGTGTGTTTTCATCTTCCTATTTCATGAGGTGTTTGGTTGTGTACTTGTAATAGATCAAATAAGTGCTTTAACGGAAAATATCCTTAGGGATACATTTTTATAAACTTCTAAAGGCTACTTGAGGAAAAGTAGGATTCAAGTGGGAATATTTGATGACATTAAATAACATACATTTTGTAGCATCATTTATCCTATGTTATTAACCTATTTTGTATAGTTATTGCAAAGAATTGTTACTTAATCGTTTATATTTGAGAATTGCAGTAATTATGGAGTAATTGGTGAAAGATATCAAAAGGCACGCATTCTGGAGCTTAAACAAAGATATTTTGAAGATTACTATTTTGAAGACCAATACGCCGTATCCATCAAGAAGATACGGCGTATCCATGCCTGCACTCACCAAAGACCACAGAGAATAAAGCTCAATACGCCGTATCCAGAGAGACTCAATACGCCATATTCAAGATATGGAATGAATATAATATTATAGAATATATCAAGCGTGGTTCATACTCCAAGAAATCCCTAATACGTCGTATCCAACTCCTTGGATACGCCGTATCGAACCGACTTCCAGACCCTATAAATACAAAACTCAAAAATAAGTTTTAAGTGTGCTAAATCATATTCTTGATACCTAAACCATAAAAGTTAATTTTTAGAAGAGAAAAAGAGCAGAAGAGGTCGAGCAACATTATCAATTCCATAGGAGACAATGTGTAATTCCGTATACTTTAGTAATCGTTTAGTTTTTGGTATCATTCGTTAACTCGGTTAGTTTACCTTGGCTAAATAATTACTCTTGTATTTATTATGACGTTTGAAGGCTAATACCTTTGGGTATTAGCCATTATTATGAAGATCTGAATGTTTGGTATTTGTTTATCTCGATTTCTTGATTTATCGTTGTATGCTTGTTTATGTTTATCAATTTATACTTGTTTACGCGCTTTTGTATGCGACCTATCATTCAACTGGATCTAGTGATACGGACCAAGTAGATCTAGAGTCTAGGATAGCTCTCCATATAGTAATTCATACATCTAGAATAATAGTTACACAAATATTGTCCTTCTAAGTCTGTGTCTAGGATACGCTTCGGGCTTAACTAGTTAATTGGATATTGCCAATGGTTTATTGATCATGTTGACTAGCAGGTGACCTAGATAATTCAACAAGTAACGTTCTGATTCTATTGGATAGTTGGACAAGTGGACTACTAGTGTATGAATTGCCATTAAGCGGTAAATAGGTAAACTCTCTATGAGCTAAGGTTTAACAAGATCATAATTGCTTTAATCCCTAAGATAGATTATAATCAGCAAATAAGGATGCTTTATGCGGATGATTTAATTGTCACAGAATTAATGTGTCTAGGTCTTAGGATGATGTAACGCCTAAGTCTTAAGAATGATATGCCACCTCGGGTAAAAATGCCTTGAATTAATTATAGTCACCAACTAAACCGTGCCAGTCTCTCAGGCTGAAAACCCCCTTTTCTCGTTAGAATTAGGAACTAGGACTAACATAGGTTTAGAATAGAGTAGAATTAACATAGATTAAATAACCAAGATATTAACTAAATTGATAGATTTAACCTCGCTTTAAGTGTTCAACACCCTACTTACCACGAAACTACTATCGATCGGGTACACTGCCCGTTAAAGTGTTGTTTTTGGTTAAGTCAGCAAAATATAAATTTAAAACTTGAATCAATAAAATATACACCACACAACGACACATCAGCCACTCCTCTTGGCTTTGCATCCTTCTTACACGGCCAGTTCCAGGGTTTGGTCTAAAAGTTTCTTGCTTCTAATGAGTTTAGAAGAGTTCAGGGTGAACTTCTTTCTTTGGCTGCCAGTGCTGGGTTTGAACACGGGTTAAGTATGCATCGGACTAAGGATGAGTTTGATGTTGTGTTGAAGAAGATGGATCATTTTGTGTCTGGTGCACAGGGTAGGCTTGCTGAAGCATCCCCCTTGTTGCTCAAACTGATTATGCCTTTCTCAACAAGATTTCTAAGCATGCCATTGAACCTCTATCTGTTATCCTTTAACTTGAGCCTAAAAAATTGGCTCATCTGGCCAACATCCCCACTTTAAGGGATGCTCATGTTTCTCCTCCTATTGCAAAGGAGTCGACTGTGACACCTGCTTCTGAATCCTTAGAGTTTCCTACAAATGTTGTCCCTGTTCCCTCTGTCGTTGCTTCAGAGCAAAATAAGGAGTGGGTGAATGCTATGGTTGATGGGCCGGACCTCGAGATTACTGATGGTGTTGCCAATGCTAAGCCCGGAAGTATCTTTGTGCAGGGTACTTCTTGTGCTCTTGATGACACCGTTGGAGTGACGGAGGTAGGGTTGGAACGTGCTTCCTCTGACACTAATGATGTTGTTGTGGCCCTTTCCACTAGAAAGAAAGGTGATGGTTCCCTGCCCTCTTCTGCTGCTGATGAAGAGGCTGCTGCTAACCCCTTTGGGGTTTAGACTTAGTTGTTCCTTTTCTTTCTTCTCTTTTTTTTGTAAGTCCATTTTCCGTTTAGAGGAGGGTCGCGTGGTATGCCGGAGAACACTTGTTGCTCTGAGCTTGGGGCAAACTGACTGTAGATGTGTGGTTGTCCATCCAGCGGATCCTGAGTCATGCCACTCGCCCTAAGCCGAATGGCATCCCCTTGGGACCTTTAGAATAGCAGGTCAAGCCTCCGTAGGTTCGATGGCCCTAATATTGCTTTTTCTAAGCAGAGATTGAATTGTCACGCTTGGCCCTTAAACTTGCCTGGTTACTAGCTCATTAAGTTTGTAACTTTTCTTTCTTGTAACTGCCGGTCATGTCCAGCCATTTTAGACTTGTAATATGTATTTCAGTTTCTAATGTAATGTACATTATGGTTTCATACGTTGTTCTTTGTTGCATCGCCCCACTTGTAATGTCCATACGTTTATGTTTAGCACTTTAGCATTGGTTATGCCCTAAACGCCTTATGTTTAGCCTGACGATATTGTTTTGGGTTGGTTCAGATGTTTCTATCTGTCACCGTCCATATGCTGGAGTAAATGTTTATTTGCCATGTTCATACACATTACAGGTTTCTTGTGTTTCTTTCCTCATTAGTTGTTATATGTTCCCTCGATGACGTTGTTCATCGGAGTTGTTTTCTTAGAAGGAGGGGATTGTTGTGTCTCGTCCTTCGGCCCCATTCTAAAGTTTTCATGTTTTAACTTTGCCTTCCCATATATGTTTCGTGTTTATAGGGTGTGTTTCTTTATCGTTATCCGGAGTTAGCGAGCCATCCAGAGCCTACCATGCTTCATGTTTGCATCTTTGTTACTTGGCTAATAGAATTTGATTTCATCATGCTAAAGCAAAAATCAAATACTTATATATAAGAATAGAAGGGCCCTCTGAGGTAATCTAACACTTTGAAAATGGCTACCTCGGACGGGTTACAGAATGCTACTAAATATGTGTTGTGATTACAAATTCATTCAATTACTTCCACTAGTTTCCTAATTGTAGTTAGGCTTTTCACTAGTACCTTGGGTGCTGCTCTTTCCACTTCGACCGATGGTCTTGTCTTGATTCCCACTGAAACTTCTTGGTTGAGGAATTCCAGCTTTATAGTCGCCAACCCCATTAACACTTTTGTTTTAGAGTTCAAGATTTTAGGAAGATGCGTGATCCAGAACCTGTGGAATAGGGCTGTTGCATCTATAATTTCATCATTGTACTTCCTTTCGTATTCCATTACTGGCATATGGTTTCCTTCTATCTGAGCAACCAACGTTAGTGAATCAATGAAGACGTGTAAGTCCTTCATACCCTTGCTAATAGAGGCAATTAGTCCTGCCAATAATGCCTCACAATCCATGGCATGGTCAAATGCGTTAAAGTTCAACCAGATGGCATACGAGTGCATCTTTTCATCGGGACTGGCTAGGATTATCCCTATGCCCGAACCTTCTTTGATTGCTTCTTTTCCTAGGTATAACCTCTAGGCCCTTGGTGTTGGGGTTAATTTTGCTTGAAGCTTCTTGCTTAACTTGGATGTTTCCCCTTCATTTGCATCATATGTTTCCTGCACTTACTCTCCTTGCCTAAAGAATTTCTTCACTACTGCTCCTTCGGCCTCCTCTCTTTGGATGTACGAGATGTCATATATTCGTATTTCGGTAGCCCATTTTGCAAATCGCCCTTCTCTTCCGGAGAGCTTCAGTATTTCTTCCATTGGTCCGTTAGTCACCACCGTCACCTTGTGTTTTCTGAAGGTTGTTCTCAGGGATCTTGTTGTGTGAATTAATGCTTGCACCATTTTTTCTGTTGGGGTGTAGCATACCTCCATTCCTTGTAGTGGGCGGCTCACATATGAGACAGGTGCTTGGACTCCTTCCCTGTTGGGAATTATATTGATTTGATGATACAAACAATGATACAAAACAATGAAACAAAAGGAAAACAAAAGGTTCAAAGTCGACATTATGGAATTCTACAAGATGTAGGAGTACATGAAGATTTTAGAAGATTTGGTCAAAGATATGAAGATAAAGATTAGGAAGATTTAGTTTCCTAATTGTATTATGTTTCCTTTGTAAACCTAGATGATCTCTATTATACAAAGAGATATCAAGTGTAAGTTTTAAGTGTGCACAAGATGTAGATGTCTAGTAAATGTGTGTGTTCTAGGCGTATGGTTTACTTTGTAAATGCCTAGTTAGAGTTGGTTTAGCCTTAAGGATCTTTTGATTCCTGTTATAGTTAGATAACCGTTCTACAAACGATCAAGTAGAATTAGGGCTTGTATTGAATGATGTGAATGAAAAACCTTGTTTAAATAACATTGTTCTTATGCTATTTTCGCTATGCATATTCGTGTTTATGTTCATTGTTATTTATTAATCCTAGACAAGCCTAGTTCAATCTCCACAATTGGTATTAGAGCCAGTCGGCTCTTGATCTAGCATCTAACGAGGTTTTTAGTGTCGAACACAAGAAGAAAAAGTGTGTCGAATTTTCTGTTTTGGTTACTTGTCAAATTTGATGAAGTTAGAGTTTTTGGCAAACCCTAGCTCGATAAAAATAGGAAGTTTGGTTACATGATTACAAGATTCAAGATTCAAGAATGTTGCTATTGTCACGGCTGATTTGTATTTGTGCAACAAGTGTTCTTAAGTCGAAGATATTAGGGTTTTTACAAAACCCTAATAAAGATATGAATCATTTAAAGGAAGAACATCAATTAAAAGCAACAAGTGATTTGATGTGATCTGGTAACAAGAATTCTTATGGCACGATTATGTATCATGACTTGAAAGTTTAATTTGTTAAGGGTTCATTTGCATCAATCAAATACATGCGTATAAGAGAGTACACGAATAGACCCTAATCTAAAAAGAAGGGTTTGTGCTATACGTGAATTATCTGTGGTGAAATTATAGCTTATATGAATTGATGTAATGGAAGATGGTAGTTGTGTTCGTTTCTTGATATGAAGAAGAAGCAACAGAAAACCCTAATTCTAGGGTGTTTGATTGTTTCCTTGCACAAATTTACTTCAAATATGATTCTTGGTTCGAATAAGTCTACTGGTAAATTTAAAAAGGTTCGACTGAGGTTACTCCTAAGTCGTCAAGTACTATTACTTTGATACAAAGTAAGCCTACTGGTAGATAAAGTGCTATCGACTGAAGTTACTGCTTGTCTACAACAAGTAAGCTTACATGTTACTACTGCTTATAACTTGTTAATGTTGCCACGTTTATGTGACTGCTACCAAAGAAGATTCATGAGTTTATGCGGCTCGGTTTAAATGATTTATGCTGCTTGATTTGACTACATGTTAAGTTACTACTATTTGGGATTGAACTCAACTTAGTGCTGCTCGTTGATACTTTGAGCTGCTAAGGATATGTCACGATGTTATTAGTGTTGTTCGTATTAGAATTGCCGAGTCACATTAGTGTTGCCAGGTTCAAGGAAACTCAAGCCAAGGGGAAGTTTTGATATTGCTAGTATGTATGTGATGCTAAGGGTTTTTGTGTGTTAATGCTATAAGTTTAGTACTGCTTATATTGGAAGAACAGTAGTAATATGAGTTAATACTGTTTGTGTTAATACTGTTGCTCGATATAGAAGTTTCAACTGCTAGCTTTGATAGATATCAGACAGTACATGGTTCAGTTTGTAGCTGGTTATAGAGATATCAAACAACACATACAGATTGATTTTGGTTTAAATGTTCTTAAATGTTTAATGGCTCGTTTTTAGATTATTTGAAATAATTGATTACGGAGATGATTATTTATCACTTATTTGAAGTTGAAGTAAGGTTTCATAGGTGCGTGTTCTTATCATATCTTAAAAGTCAGTGTTAGTGATGACTTTAAAGATAACTTGTTCGTGCTTATACGGTGTTGATTAAGACTTACAAAATCTAGCAATGTGTGATTTCTCTTATGGTGCTTAATGTGCACATTTGCTATCACTTAAAGGAGTTACGTTGTAGTGCTCAGTGTCTCATTAAAGAGGAGGATTTTGTCAAGAGATTGAGGTCTACTTATACTTTGTGTATTCAGTATGAGTTTGGAGTCACGTGGATAGTATAAGACATAAGACACAAGTTTGGGTTATTATACTTCTACATCAAGTTTGTTATACTGAGTTTTCTTCATCAGTAATCATTACAAAAAGCCTATAGAATTTGAAGATTCAAGAGATGGTTAACATATTGGTTTCAAAAGAAGCTTAATTGACAAAGTGTTTAACCATCGGGATATGTTCATGCACCAATTGAGGGGAAGATTTTCGATACTACTGCTAAGTCATTATTACTACTGCTAGTTTAAGTTTCTACTGCTTAAATTCATTTTTCTTATTGTGCGTAATGGTGGGTAATTTAAGTTATTGGAAGACTGGATTGGTAGTGTAATATATGGTTTACAGTTGTAAAGATCCAAGTTGCATATCTTCACAAGACCCTTATTGGATTAT
>BQNB010022350.1:39685-63105 GCA_026074375.1 Tanacetum coccineum | reverse complement strand
TGTTTCGAGTCCAGTGTTAATGGCAATGGCAGCAATCCTTCTTAAGGGTGGTTGAAGATAAAAAGAACTCAGAAGATTTTACATACATAATGCGTAGTCGAAAGCATTGCACGCAAGTTCCCTTCTTTGTTCATAACAATACCAAAATCATGGTCAAGGTCCAAGAAATGGCCAACAATCCAATGTTGACCAAAAGTTTGACTTGATCCTGAGTGAGTTGGCCAAGTCTAATCAAGGTGCAAACCTAAAGTTTGAGTCTCTCTCTAGATCTGTAGTGAATCTTGAAAGACAAATGGGGCAGTTGGCTGAAGAGGTGCACAAAAGCGGGTAAGCTTCCAAGCTATCCCACCCTTAATCCAAAGCATAAGCCAGATGGTCCTGAGCATGTGAATATGGTGACATCTCTTCGAAATGGTAAAACCTACAACAATGACAATCAAATGCCAAGTGTTCATGATTTTTCACAGATGTCGATGGATTTTCGTTACTAAGACAAATTTGTTGTTTGATGGTAAAAAAAGCTGATAATTGTTTAGATCCGATACTAATTTGGTAAAATTTTCTGTTAAAAGATTTTCCAAAACCACCAACACAGAATCCTAAAGCTATTGAATCACCCAAAGTTGGGGAGGGTGGTGTGTCAAGCACAACCACTCCTTACCCCGCAGCTTTGGAAAAACCGGCATCTGCAAGATTGGCTAAAAAGGGTCCTCATTCTAAGGATATGTGGAGACTTTTCAGAGCAAGTAAAGATCGAATCTCCCCTAATTGATGCTAATCCAAGCAAATTCCTGCAAATGCCAAGTTTATAAAGGAACTTGTGTACCTAAATGAGGAAGCTGGATTGACCACACTGATCATGTCATGCGGTCTATCTATGCTCTCTTTCCTCCAAATACAAAGATCTTGAGCACCATTAATTATTTAGTTGTGGTGGGAAATACAACCCATTAAGATGACGCTCCTTGATCTCGGTGCTATATAAACATCCTTCCTGCTAGTTGTTCGATAAGTGTGACTTAGGAACACTTCGTAAGACCGAACTATAATTTCCTTAGCCGATACGATCTACCAAATTTCCTAGAGTCGCTTAGAGGATGTGTATATTGTGAAAGTTTATACATCTATATACCCAGATTGACTTCTTTGTTAAGACACCGGGGGAGTCACCATAACAAGGGATGTTCAACCAAACAATACCTGGGCTAACCATTCCTAGCCCAAGATAGACGCTAGGATTAATTGTTGAACTAGCGCCATGGATATTGCTTTTGGTAACAGGAAGCTTTGACTTAATGTGTTTAATTCATTGAACTCTCCTATTTCAAATGATTGTTACCATATTGATACTATTGATAAGTGTATCCAAACGCATACCCCAAGTATGAATTTGGATCGTACTTTGGAGAATTTGCATTGTGTTGACAGTGAGAAGGAGCTCTTTATGGGAAGAAGGGAGTTTCAAAATGATTAAAGAAGAATCTTACTATCTTGGAGGAAACCCTTTGGATCACAACAAGTTCAACACCAACATTAACGAAGCCAAGAAAATTTGATTGTCCTAATATGTTCATCCAAGACTTGGCACTAATGCGCATGGTTTCCAGCCAAAGGTAATGGTTGTATTAGAAAAAGATCCCGAAAGAAAATGGTGCGTATTAGGCTAAGAAGAAAGCATAGGAGAATACGTGTAAAGATTAAAAAAAGAAAATTTCTCCGTATTAGAAATAAGAAAGTTGATGAATTATTCACACTTGGTACAATTACTCGAATGGTAGCATCATTCCTAAACACTTATTCGGGTAATGTTCATGGAAAACATCCTGAACCACCAAACGACCATTAAAAGTCTCTCAAATAAGCATGTCGGTCAGATGATTGGTAATTTTGCTCTTCAAGGAGGCACCCGTGGTTTGTAGTGTGAGTTGGTGTGTGTATTTTTCTTTCTAATTTTAATTTTACTTTTTATTTTCCTTTTTGTGAGTGTGTGTTAAAAACTTTGTAGTGTGTGCTCACTACAAACCCTTACGAGACTAAACTCGTCCACTCAGGCTACCGAGTGGTTTAAAGGCTTTTGCAACGCTAAAAGCAATCGTGATCCTACGAAAGTGAGTTAGTTTTTGTTTGTTGTAGTGAGTTTTTGTCAAAGTGAGTTTTAACTAAACTTTCAACTTAAAGTTTTTGCATTATGGTAAATGCAATGCTTTAAGTTGGGGGGATTATGTCACATGTGTTACATGTTTTTGTGTGAAATTATGGTCAAAAATGGGTCAAAAATAGGTCAAAATGTAATTTTTGGAAAAATTGAAACTTTTAAAAAAATATTGGAATCATATTATAAGAATCTTGTGCTAATTAGTTGTGGAAGTTTCTTCTATATATATTTGTTGAGTGTTTGCAGATTCTGAAGAATAACTTGTGGATGGCTTATTGGAGCAAACTAGAAGATCCGACCATGATTATAAGGTGCACCCGATTCCATTGTATAATTGGTTATAAAATTAATTTGATTGTTTACATGTAGATTAGGCATATGTATAATTAGTAGATGATTAAACCATACCCGATTGAATTTTCCCACTTACTTTTGCTTAGATCGAGAAGAAGTTAAAATAATATAATATGAAATATAATAATGTAATAGTTGGGTTAGGACACTTAAATTGATCTTATCCGGATCGTCACCCGCGCACGGTGGCCATAGAAAAGAGTTGGAGAACTGTCATAATTATTGGTGGTAGTCATATGCTGGTCTTGCCTATCTGATTCGTCACCCGCGCAAGGTGATATTTTAGTTGTTAGCATGGGTCAGACACCAATTCTTATGATGGATAGCATTGAACTTAGCTGAGATAATTTTATGGTAGAAAAAAAAAAATAACCAATCCTTGTATTGTTGTTAATGAAATTAGGAAGGTTGGTTTAAGTTAGTGCATTGATTAATTAGACTATGTGGTAGATAACTCCATCATATGATATACCAGTAGGCACGAAGCATAGCTGTTCCCATTTAATTAAAACAAACTAAATTAATCGGTTCCCGTGTGCCGATGTGTCTTAGTATGCACCTATAGGATATATATTCATTTCTTCAATGGACTTGGTCCCTTTATACAACCTTAAAAGGAGTGTAATAAAGCATTCGTGATGACTTGTATAAGAAACTGTATCCGGAATGGCTAAAAAGAGGAGCTATGTATGTTATGAGCAATAATGCATGAAATGTGAAAGTAAAATTCATGTGCAAAAAACTGAGCAAAATGTGAAAATATGTAGCTAAATATGATGGCTTATGTGCTCTAAAAAAATTGCTCCTATGGTATAAAAACTCCGTATTATAAAAGGGGTAAGGTATTCTCACCTCTGTTATTGGATGATTATTAGATTAGATTGTAGGGGTGTAATAAGTTAAGTTGGTCACATGGTTAATTATATGAAACATAAAGTAAATGGAACCAATGGGAGCGGTTATGTTAAGTGTTTAAGAAGGACAAAAATATTGGTAATCATTTTGGATTATTGGTCATATAGGATGGTTATTAGTGTACTAGGTTGAATTTGATCTTTTTGATGGAATTTCAATGGTATGATTAAAAACTATGTAATTAACATGCTAAGATATAGTAGAGATTCTTCTCGACGAGTATGCACCAATTCTTGGCTATGGAGATATGGTTCAAGGAACTATTACTATCAAACGGGTTTATTACGTCGAAGGGCTTAATCACAATTTATTCTCCGTTGGTCAATTTTATGATGCGGATTTGGAAGTTGCTTTTCGGAAGTCTACATGTTATATCCGTGATTTGAAGGGAAATGATCTTCCCACGGGTTCTCGTGGCACATATTTGTATTCCATTACTCTGCAAGACTCATCAACTCCCAATCTAATTTGCTTAATGGCTAAAGCAACATCATCTCAAGCATGGTTATGGCATCGTCGTTTATCTCATCTAAACTTCGACACCATCAACTTGCTTTCGAAGAATAATATTGTGAATGGCCTTCCAAAGTTAAAATTCGTAAAAGATCATCTGTGTTCTTTTTGTGAGCTAGGGAAAGCAAAAAGAAAGTCTTTTCACAATAAGACTACCCCGAGCTCAAAAAGACGGTTACAACTTCTACACATGGACTTATGTGGTCCAATGCGGGTAGAAAGCATTAATGGAAAGAAAAATGTTCTCGTAATTATTGATGACTACTCCTGTAACATTTCTCATTTTCAGGTTATTTACGACTTTAATAAATTTCATTACTTACTTTTAGAGTTTTACGCGTTCGCTTTTAATTATTAACTTATAGTTAAATCGCGTAAACTAAAAATCAACGTTCAATGTATCTTAATAAAACCTCTTCAACAAAAGAAATAAAAAGAAGATGACTTTATACAAGTCCTGTGTTGCTCTTTTTATCATCATGTCTGGCTAATCTCGTTGTAATTCTTTTCGGTAACCATATTAGGGTTTGATCATTGTTTTGAATTATCACATTTATATTTACATTGATTTATGATTTGAATGCATTCATGCATATTTATGAAATACATTGTTTGATTTGAGATTGTGTTTAATGGTTTGTGCAAGACCACTTATTGTTAGTTGGCAATTCATACTAGTTCCATCTAGTTAAGGAGAAAGATGGTTGCATAATCGATATAAGTTGTACCTAAATAGATCATTAAAACACAATTGTTGGTTGAATTGGTATAAGACTTATTATTGCTAGTCATTGATAAACATAATCAGTACCTAAATTGATTCATCCATAATAAGTCAAAGTAATCTTTGTAATTGATTTAAAGTCTAGATAATCCATAACGTGGTCAACCCTAGATATTGGAAGCGGGAAGGAATTGCATTGTTCTCTTAATTGTTTACAACTTCGTTTCTAATTTTCCTAGTTTAATCATTAGTTTAATCCGTATTTTATTTTTAAGATTTCAAAACCACAACTTTTATTGATCAGTGATCACCCCGGAACTTAAATTAAATTCACATACTCTTTGAGGATTCGACCATTTCTTACCCTATCTATATAGGTTAGTTAAGGTTTATTTTTTATAGTATAATGACCGCTATCACTTTTCGAAAGTCTACATGTTATATCTGTGATTTGAAGGGAAATGATCTTCTCACAGGTTCTCGTGGCACAGATTTGTATTTCACTACTCTGCAAGACTCAACAACTCATAATCCAATTTGCTTAATGGTTAAAGCAACATCGTCTCAAGCATGGTTATGGCATCGTCATCTATCTCATTTAAACTTTGACACCATCAACTTGCTTTCGAAGAATAATATTGTGAATGGGCTTCCAAAATTAAAATTCGTCAAAGATCATTTGTGTTCTTCTTATGAGTTGGGGAAAGAAAAAAGAAAGTCTTTTCACACTAAGACTACCCCGAGCTCAAAAAGACGGTTACAACTTCTACACATGGACTTATGCGGGTAGAAAGCATTAATGGAAAGAAATATGTTCTCGTAATTATTGATGACTACTCCCGATATACATTCGGAAACCAGTTTACAAGCCTCTAGCACACCATCTTTAGACGCTATAAGACATGTAAAGATGACGGAGACAACACTTCCACACAAAGAGGTGTGGGTTCCTACTACAGACGGGGAACTTCAGGATCTTCGCCGATTGTCTTATCGGTGCGGATAATGGGGTTTCGTGAGCGCAAAACTTCAAGATCCAACCGAACCTCATAGCGATCTTGCCCGTGTTTAGAGGTCGTGAGGATCCATACGCACATCTACGGGAGTTCTTCTCCATTGCAGATATGCATTAGGTTAATAATACCACTAAGGGATGGGGTAAGACTTCGCCTTTTTCCTTTTTCTCTTAAAGATCAAGCTAAGGCTTGGTTCACATCTCTCGAACCAGGTAGTATTAACTTATGGTCTAAAATGCAATCTGCGTTTCTTGATGATTTTATTCTATAAGTAAAACTGCTGCCATTGGAAATAAGATTAAATCATTTCGTCAAATCCTTGTTCGAAGTAGTTTCTCGAAGCCTTTTAGTAGACAAAATGAGTTTTTAAGAACTTGCCCTCCCACGTATGTTCCCAATGGGAGCTTGTCAAAGTTTCTATGGATGAGTTAGATTATAACAACAAACAATTCGTGATGGCAACTCTAGTGTGGGGGTACGTTTTTTCAACGACCATGGTGGAAAGAATGGGACGTTAGGAAGGTTTTTCGGGAAAAGATGAGCTAAGGGTCCAAGACCAAGCTTCAGTGGATCGAAACAAACACCACACAATCTTCTGCCAATTTTGTGTACTAACCAAACATGGCACAAATTCTGATGAAATTAGTGAGTTAAGTAAGAAAGAAATTGATCTTTTGTTGAGAAATCTAGGAAAAGTTATCCGTATGTGTCGCAGCACAGGTGTCGTTAATTTTATTGACATGTGCCAAACGTGTGGTGATCCGAGTCATTCGGTCGATAATTGTCAAAATTGGGGGGCGCCATCGAATGAGGAGGTAAATGGAGTCTATGGAAACCATCCACAAAACAACCCATTCTCCGAAAGTTACAATCCGAGATGGCGCAATCATCCCAACTTCCATTGGAAAGATGACGACAATCGCCCTAACAATACCCAACAACAAAACCATGGGTTTACATAACCAAAGGTTTGAGGCGGTGGGATTCAGCTCGAACCTCAACAAATATTTCCAACAAAACAAAGCTCACGATCCTACCAGCACCTTCAGCCGCAGAGCAAATACCAAATCACAGGTCAAGGTTCAAGCAATGGCCAAAATTAATGTTGACCAAAAAGTTGACTTGATCTAAGTGAGTTGGCCAAGTATAATCAAGGTGAAAACCTAAAGTTTGAATCCCTCTTTAAATCTGTAGTGAATCTTGAAAGACAAATGGGGCAGTTGGCCAAAGAGGTGCACAAACGAGAAGCGGGTAAGCTTCCAAGCTATCCTACCCTCAATCCAAACCATAAGCCAGGTGGTCCTCAGCATGTAAATATGGTGACATCTCTTCGAAATGGTAAAACCTACCAACAATGACATCAAAATTCCAAGTGTTCATGATTTTTCACATGATGTCGAGGATTTCGTTACTGATGACGAAATTATTGAAGATAAAAAAGCTGATAATGTTAAGTCTGATTCTGAGTTGGTAAATGATTTGTTAAAAGATTTTCCAAAACCACCAACACAGTTACCTGAAGCTACTAAATTACCCAAAGTTGGGGAGGATGGTGTGTCAAGCACAACCACTCCTTACCCTGCAGCTTTGGAAAAATCGGCATCTGCAAGATTGGCTAAAAAGGGTCCTCACTCTGAGGATATGTGGGAGACTTTCAAGCAAGTAAAGATCAATCTCCCCCTTATTGATGCTATCAAGCAAATTCCTGTATATGCCAAGTTTTTAAAGGACTTGTGTACCCAAAAGAGGAAGCTAAAGGCAACTTTGCCTAAAAAGATTGACTTAACCGAGCATGTCAGTGCGGTCTTATCTAGCTCTCTTCCTCCTAAATTCAAAGATCCTGGAGCACCATTGATTTCAGTTGTGGTGGGAAATATTGCCATTAAGAAGGCGCTCCTTGATCGATGTGCTAGTATCAACATCCTTCCTGCTAGTTTGGTCGATAAGTATGACTTAGGAACTCTTCGTAAGACTGACACTATAATTTCCTTAGCCGACCGATCTACCAAAATCCCTAGAGGCATCTTAGAGGATGTTATTGTGAAAGTTGATGACTTCTATTACCCGGTTGACTTCTTTGTTATGGACACCGAGTCACCATACAAGGATGTTCAACCAACCATTATCCTTGGACGACCATTCCTAGCTACGATAGACGCTAGGATTAATTGTAGAACTAGCGCCATGAATATTACGTTCGGTAATAAAAAGCTACGATTGAATGTGTTTAATTCTGTGAATTCTCCTACTATGAATGAATGTTACCAGGTGGATGTGATCGATGAGGAAGTCCAAAAGTATACACCTCGTACGCTTAAGGATGATCCTTTGGACTTTTATCTAACTAGTGAGAATGAGGAGATTCTTAATGTTGCTGAAGTACAAGAGATTCAAGAGTGTTTGGTCAGTTCTTTGGACCATCAAAGACCACCGTGGTCTTATAAAGTGGAGCCCTTGCCTGCTAATTTTGACACGGCCATAAAGCCGTCGCTAGAGGTGCCTCCAACTCTTAAGCTGGAATTTTGCCATCCAATCTCAAATATGCTTTTCTAGGTCCTAACAATACTTTACCCGTTATTGTTGCTTCTGATCTTTCTGGATTACAAGAGGAAGCACTTTTGAATGTGCTTTCCAAGTATAAAGCAGCAGTGGGATGGACAATTGCAGACTTGAAAGGAATCAGTCCTTCATTATGTATGCACCGATGGGTTGGATTATTAGAACCAACAATTCGTGATGGCAACTAGTGGGGGTACATTTTTCTCACGTCTCATGGAGGAAGAATGGGAGTTTTTTGAAAAGCTGAGCAAGGGTTCCAAGACCCAAGCTTCAGTGGATCGAAACAACCACACATCTTCCGCCAATTTTGTGTCTAACCAATCTGGCATAAATTCTGAAATTAGTGAGTTAAGTAAGAAAGTTGATCTTTTGTTGAGAAATTTAGGAAAAAGTGCCCCGAATGTGTCGCATGTGTCGCATGATGCGTACTCAATGTGTGGTGATCCGAGTCATTCGGTCAATAATTGTCAAAATTGGGGGGCGCCATCAAATGAGGAGGTAAATAGAGTCTATGGAAACCGTCCACGAAACGACCCATTCTCTGAAAGCTACAATCTAGGATGGCGCATATGGGACATTTGCATTCCGTCGAATGCCGTTTGGTCTGTGTAATGCACCCGCTACCTTTCAGCGGTGCATGATGAGCATCTTTTCGGACATGGTTGGAGAATCTGTAGAGATATTTATGGATGATTTCTCCATCTTTGGTCAATCCTTTGAAAGCTGTTTGGGTCAGCTTGAAAGTGTGTTAAAAAGATGCACCGAAACTAATCTAGTGCTTAGTTGGGAGAAAAATCCATTTCATGGTTCGTGAGGGAATTGTATTGGGGCATGTCGTCTCTGAAAAAGGGTTCGAGGTTGGGGGGGGTGAAACTCGTGCCAAGGTGCCAAATATTTCAACCCTTCATCCTCCCACTAAACATTAAAGTTGTTCGATTTTTCTTAAGTCTTGCGGGGTTTTACAGGGATGTTTTAAAGGATTCAGTGCTATATCAAAGCACTCTTTTGTAATTTACTCTTAAAAGATGACGATTGGACTTTATGAATCATGTCTTAAAGCATTCAATATGCTTAGCAAAAGCTTGTGAAGCCCTGATTTGCAGTAACTGATTGGTCGAAGCCTTTTCGAGATCATGTTGATGTGAGCGCATATATGCCGCTGTGCGGTGCTCGGGACAACGGGCTGATAAGAAAAACCCGTTGTAATTCTTTTATGCTAGGGTAAGGACTTTTCCGAAGGCTCAATGAATTTACACCACTACTGAAAAGGAATTGCTAGTGGTGGTTTTTGCTTTGATAAGTCCGGTAATATTTTAGGGGTACTCTAGGTGATAGTATTTTTCAGATCATAGTGTCCTTGAAACATTTGTTGACAGAAGAGGACAAAACCGAGAGTTGATTAGGTGGTTTCTGCTCTTACAAAGAGTTTAATCTGGAAATCCGTGGATAATAAAAGGGTCAGAAAATGTGGTTGCCAACCATTTGTCCAGGATTATCCCTCCACCGTTCAACCCATCTGACACGATCAAAGAAAGCTTTCCGGATGAAAGCTTATTTAAGGTTTCTAAGCTTCCTTGGTATTGAAAACATTGTTAACTACCTTGTAGTTAACAAAGCTTCAGGAATTAATGGTCCAAACAACAAAGACAATACTTCTTTTCTCAATTGAAAGTATTATTTTTGGGAGGATCCAGTATGTTTATAAAGTGTGTGCTGACCAAGTTGTTAGGAGGTGTGTTCCCCGTTCACGAGCCATACAGAATATTGGCTCATTGCATTCTTATGCGTGTGGAGACACTTTGGTGCGACTGAAAACTAGGCACAAGTCTTGCAAAGCAGCTCTTTTTGGCCGACTATATTCAAGGATGCCCAGTCTTTTGTGAAAGCATGTACTCGTTGCCAGCAAGTTGGTGGGATTTCAAGGCGTGATCAGATGCCTATGAATCCCATACTTGTTGTTGAGATCTTTGACGTGTGGGGTATTGATTTTATGGGACCATTCCCTACCTCCCATGGCAATGTGTACATTTTGGTGGCAGTTGACTATGTCTCTAAGTGGGTAGAGGCTGAGGCTACAAAAACAAATGACCATAGTGTAGTTCTTAAGTTTGTTAAGAAAAATATCTTTGCTAGGCATGGAATCCCCAAGGCCATCATTAGTGATGGGGGTTCCCACTTTAAGAACTTTAAATTTGGGAAGTTATTAAAACACTATGGGGTTAATCATAGAATAGCTACCCCTTATCACCCACAGACTAGTGGACAGGTGGAAGTATCTAATAGGGAGATTAAGCGAATATTAGAAAAGACCATTCGTAGCGATAGGAAAGATTGGTCCTTGAGGTTAGATGATGCCTTGTGGGCATATAGGACGGCTTTTAAGACCCCTATTGGGATGTCACCGTATAGGTTGGTATATGGCAAGGCGTGTCATTTACCGGTAGAGATAGAACATAGGGCTGAGTGGGCAATTAAGCAGGTTAATATGGACTTAGATAAGGCGGGTAATTCTAGGAAACTTCAATTATCTGAATTAGATGAGATTAGACGTGATGCTTATGATAGCTCCCGGATTTATAAGGAGAAAACTAAGGCTTTTCACGACCGACACATCACCAAGAAATCTTTCTTGGTGGGTCAAAAAGTTTGGCTATTCAATGCTAAACTTAAGCTCTTTCCGGGAAAATTGAGAAGTAAATGGACGGGTCCATACGTTGTTACTCAAGTCTCTCCACACGGAGCCATTGAAATAAAAAATATGGTGGGTGGAGAGCCGTTTAAAGTTAATGGACACCGTTTAAAGCCGTATGTTGTGTTGGAGAGTGATTATGCGAACACGGTTGATGTGGTTTATTTGGAACCATTCCAACCGTCTCAATAGCTCCAATGAGTTATGTCGGGCTGATGACGGTAAACTTAGCGCTTCGCGGGAGGCAACCCGTGGGTTGTAGTGTGTGTGTGTATTTTCTTTCCAATTTTGTTTTTGTGTGTGTTAAAAACTTTATGGGTGTGTTCACTACAAACCCTCACGAGACTAAACTCGTCCACTCGGGCTACCGAGTGGTTTAAAGGCTTGTTGCATGCGCTAAATGCAACCGTGATTCCTACGAAAGTGAGTTAGGTTTTTGTTGTTGTGTGAGTATGTCAAACTGATTTTTAACCAAAATTTCAACTTAAAGTTTTTGCATTAGGGACAATGCAATGCTTTAAGTTGGGGGGGGGGGGTGTCACATGTGTTACATGTTTTCGTGTGAAATTATGGTCAAAATGGGTCAAAATGTGATTTTTGGAAAAATTAAAGAAATAAAAATAAAAATCACATTATAAGAGTCTTGTGCTAATTGGATGTGGAAGTTTATTTCTACTTTTATCTTGTTGAAGTGTTTGCAGGATTCGGAAGATTAGCTTTGTGGATGACTTATTAGTGCAAGCTAGATGATCCGGCCATGATATTAGGTGCCAAAACGATTCCATTGTATTAATTGGTTATAAATTTGTTTTAATTGTTTGCATGTAGTTAGGCTTATGATATATGCTTGTAGATGATCAAAAACATACCCGATGAATTTACCTAACGATACTTTTGCTTTAGAACGTGAAGTTATTAAGAATTTAATTTTAATTATAATATGTAATAGTGTGGGTTAGGTATCTTTGATTTCTTATCCGGCTCGTCACCCGCGCACGGTGGCCTTAGAAAAGAGTTGAAGAACTGTCATAATCACTGGTGGTAGTCATATGTTGGGCTTGCCTATCTGATTCGTCACCCGTGCAAGGTGATATTTTAGTTGTTAGCATGGGTCAGACGCCAATTCTTATGTTGGATAGCATTGCACTTCGCTGAGCTATTTTATGTGAATTAACCACCTTGTATTGTTGTTAATGAAATTAGGAAGGTTGGTTTAAGTTGGTGCATTGATTAATTAGACTATGTGGTAGATAACTCCATCATATGATATACCAATAGGCACGAAGCATAACTGTTCCTATTTAATTAAAACAGACTAAATTAACCGGTTCCCATGTGCCGATGTGTCTTAGTATGCACCTATAGGATAGATATTCATTCTTCTAAACGATTGGTCTTTATATCAACCTTAAAAGGAGAGTATAAAGCATTCGGGATGACTTGTATAAGAAACGGTCCCGGATGGCTAAAAATGGAGCTTATGTATGTTATGAGCAAAAATGTTGAAATGTGAAGTAAAATTCATGTGAAAAAAAAAGAAAAAAAAAGAGCAAAAAGTGAAAGTATGAAAGACAAAGTATGATGGCGTATGTGCTCTCAAAAATGTGTGCTCCTATGGTATAAAAACTCCGGTGTTATAAAGGTGTAAGATATTTCTCACCTCTGTTTTGAATTTATGTTTTGATTGATTATAGGGGTGTATTAAGTATGTTGGGCACATGGTTAATTATTTGAAACATAATGTATTGAAATCTATGGGAGCGGTATGTTAAGTGGTTTAAGGAAGGACATAAATCTATTAGGTAATCATTTTGGATTATTTGGCATATAGGATGGTTATTAGTGTGCTAGGTTGAGTTTGATCTTTTTGATGGAATTTCAATGATATGAATAAAAACTATGTAATTAACATGCTAAGATATAATAGATTTCTTCCTCGGGACGAGTAAGGGTTAAGTTGGGGAGGGTTTGATCGGTCGTATTTTACATAACAGCATTGCATGTTTAATTACGCCTTGTTGATTATTAGTTATTTTTATACATGTACTTTTGAGGGTGTTTCGTGATTAATGTAGGTTATGCATAAAATGAAGCTAAATGAAGACTTTGTGAGCAAATGGTGAAACGACACGAAAAGTGAAAAAAAAAAGAAAAAATTAATAATAAGAAGAAATAAAAGGTTATCTTGGGCCTTGGTCACACAAGTAGAAAGAAAAAAAAATAAAGAAGCTATGATGGGCTTGTTGACGTGGAGAACACATAGGGAAAAAAAATCCCTTTTTGTGTTATAAATTACAACAAGCAAAGATATCCGCGCGTTGCTGCGGGCGTTAATTTTTCGCACGTTGTTGCACGGCGTTATATTTATTTATTTATTTATTAAAAAAAAAATTTTGGCTCGTTTTTTTTATGTTTAATAGTGTAAGTTTATTTTTTCCTGCACGTTACTGCGGTGCGTTAATTTTTCGCGCGTTGTTGCGTTTTAGTAGTTTTTTTTATGGTCTTACGCGTTGTTGCGTGGCGTTAAAATTTTATTTTTTTATTATTTTATTATTTTATATTTTTTTTGCGAATTTATTTTTTTGTTCTCATGGTGTAAAATGACACTGTTTAAATCAATTCGGAAATGTTACCGCGGGTATTTTTTTATCTGAATGCGTCGGTACTTTTGTAACATTTTTTTCCTCCCTATTTTGTGCTAACAATTTTTTATATAAAAAAAAAACTAATTGGGCCGGCCCAAATTTTTGGGCTAAATTTTTTGGCCCAGCACTGTAGCTACGATGCTTAAAATGAATAGTAAGTCAACCCTTCTCAAATGATTTATTTTATTATTTTTTATTTTTTTGCGAATTTATTTTTTTGGTCTCATGGTGTAAAATGACACTGTTTAAGTAAATTCGGAATTTTTTTATCTGAATGCGTCGGTACTTTTGTAACATTTTTTTCCTCCCTATTTTGTCCCAACAATTTTTCATGATAATTCTATTTTTCTAAAAGATTTTCTCATTCTTGAATTTCAATTATCTTGATTTACTTTCTCTTAAGTGCCTATAAAATCTCAATTGACGTTTCCCACAGTACCACCTCATCTCATAATCTTTAACCCTGCACCCTAAAAATGTCTAAGCTTGCTTTTTGTGATTACCACAACATGGTGGCCATATTGGAGAAAACAGAGCATAACACCGACTTCCACCAGATAGTGGACTTTCTTAAAGCTTCTCCTCTAAGGTATGCTTTATTGGTTAGTCCCACTATCTATGTTTCACACATTCGACAGTTTTGGTCCACTGCTAGGATCAAAACAGCGGATGGAGAAACATATATTCTTGCTAAAACCAATGGCAACCAAGTGACTGTCTCTGAATCATCTATTAAGAGGAAACTCAAACTAAAAGATGACGACGGGATTAGTGACTTGCTTGACACTGATCTTTTTGAAAATCTCTCATGGATGGGTTATAATATTTTACCAAATCAAAAATTTTCGTTTCAAAAATGTCAATTTACCCATCAGTGAAAGTTTTTGATCCATACCATCATGCAATGTTTAAGTCCTAAAAGTATTGCATTTAATGAGTTTACAAGTAATATTGCTACCGCTATTGTGTGTCTTGCCACAAACAGAGTTTACTGATCGGTGTATTTTACATACACCTCATTGCATGTTAATTACGCCTAGTTGCATTATTATTTATTATTATACATGTACTTTGAGTGTGTTTTGTGATTATGTAGGTTATGCATTAAATGGAGCTAAAATGGAGACTTTGTGAGCGAATGGTGAAACGACACGAAAAAGTGACAAGAAAAGAAGTAAAATAATGATGAGTGAAACATTTAAACGTGTCTCAATGATTTGGCCATAACTTCTTCGTCCGAGCTCCGTTTTAGTTGGTTCAGAAAGCCACGGAAAAAAAAAAGATCTTCACTTTTTTGAGATGACACACACGAAATTCTAGAGTTGGGTCGTAGTAAGATCTGTTGCAAGTTCAGTTCGTGAAACAAATAATATTGGGCCTTTACTGTTTCAATATGCAAGAAATAAAAAAATAATAATAAGAGAAGGAAAACCCAAACTTGGGCTGTACACGAGTGAACAAAAGAAGAAAAAAACAAAAAAACAACTATGATGGGCCATGTGGACGAGCTGAAAACAAATGAAAAAAGGATGAAAAGGGCCATATTGGGCCTGCTTGTGACGTGAAGCATAAGATATGGAAAAAAGGGATTTCAATATATCCCTATATATATTATCATTCGTCCAAAAGGTTTTTGAGGAGACGCCAAAAAAGAAAGAAAAGATTCGGTCAAAAGGGTTTTAGCATCAGACGACAAAGAAAAAAAGAGAGGGATCGTTTTTGAGGTTCTACAGCAGACGGCGACAAAAAGAAAAAGAAGAGGCACTAAATCTTTAGCCACCATGACAACAAAATATTTCATCATCTTCATCATCATGTGCGGCTAAAAATCTTGTAATCTCTCCCGGTAAAAGATATATGGTTTGATCATGTTTACGGATTTTATTTTGTTTGTCAAACATTAATTCATATGATTTTAATGCATATCTTTAATTTGATTTTAATGTTTTAATATAATTACTTTATTGAATTATTAAAAGACACGTTATTGCGAGTCAACAATTCGTGCCGAACCCAATTAGTGTAGGGGTTAAGACGATTTGTATGGTAGACATAACTTGTACCTAAATTATTCACTTGAGTAATTATAAAATTATTTGTTGGGATTATTGTAAGACATGTTATTGCTTGTCAACGATTCGTGCCGAGTCTAGTTAGTTTAGGGATTAAGACGGTTCGTTTGGTAAACATAATTTGTGCCCAAAATTGTTCTTTTCAAATAATTCAAACTATGTCAAACATTAATAATAATCCGTGACTTAGTCATATCCATTTATCCGGAGCCGGGAGGGATTGCTTTTCTTTTAATTGTTTACAAATCTTATTTTTATTTGCTTATTTACTTTTTGTTGCTTATTTACATTCTAGTTTAATTATTAGATTAATCGGTAATTTAGTTATTAATATTTCAAAACCAAAACTTTTATTGATCAGTGATCACCCCAAAACTTAAATTAAATCCACCTACTCCCTGAGGATTCGACCCTTTCTTACCCTATCTATATAGGTTTAGTTAAGGTTTATTTTTGATAGTACAACGACAGCTATCAAATTTTGGCGCCGTTGCCGGGGAGTGAGTGCGCTTTTGGTTTAAGTTTTTGTTAATAGTTTAAAAAAAAATACAAAAAGATTTTCTGTTTCTCTTGTTTTGTTTGCTTGTTTGTTTGTTTGTTTGTTGTGAGCGTGCAGGTTAGTGTATGCGCACGCGTAGATCGGGACGTACATCACCGTTAGCTTACGATCCCGAAGTAGAGAGAAGTGCAAGGTTGAGGAGGAAAGCAGTTAGACATTTTTCTACTAACCTTGATTTTGCAGGTTTAAAAGAGCTTTTCACGGAAATGTCAGACGACGATGCCAGTGGAGCAGAATCCCCACCACGGGGTGTGGATTCCTACTACAGACCGGGGAACTTCGAGGATCCCTCGCCGATTGTCTATCCAGCTGCGGCTAGTGGGGCTGTAAGCAACTTCAAGATCCAGCCGAACCTCAAAGCGATCTTGCCCGTGTTTAGAGGTCACGAGGAGCCATATGCACATCTGCGGGAGTTCTTCGCCATTGCAGATACATACCAGGTTAATAACACCACTAAGGATGGGGTAAGACTTCGCCTTTTTCCTTTTTCTCTTAAAGATCAAGCTAAGGCCTGGTTCACGTCTCTCGAACCAGGTAGTATTCACTCATGGTCTGAAATGCAATCCGCTTTTCTTGAGGAATTTTATTCTATAAGTAAAACTGCTGCCATTAGGAATAAGATTAAATCCTTTCGTCAAATCCCAGGCGAGCAGTTTCACGAAGCTTTTAATAGACTAAAAGAATTGTTAAGAACTTGCCCTCACCACGATGTTCCAAAATGGGAGCTTGTCAAAGTCTTCTATGATGGGTTGGATTATCACAACCAACAATTCGTGATGGCAACTAGTGGGGGTACATTTTTCTCACGGCCCATGGAGGAAGAATGAGAGTTTTTTGAAAAGCTGAGCAAGGGTTCCAAGACCCAAGCTTCGGTGGATCGAAACAACAACCGCACATCTTCCACCAATTTTGTGTCTAACCAATCTGGCACAAATTCTGAAATTAGTGAGTTAAGTAAGAAAGTTGATCTTTTGTTGAGAAATTTAGGAAAAGGTGCCCTGAATGTGTCGCATGTGTCGCATGACGCGTGCTCAATGTGTGGTGATCCGAGTCATTCGGTCAATAATTGTCAAAGTTGGGGGGGCGTCATCGAATGAGGAGGTAAATGGAGTCTATGGAAACCGTCCACGAAACGACCCATTCTCCGAAAGCTACAATCCGGGATGGCGCAATCATCCCAACTTCCGTTGGAAAGATGACGACAATCGCCCGAACAATACCCAACAAAACTATGGTTACAAACCAAGGTATGAGGGTGGCGATTCATCTAACTTCCAACAAAACTCCTACCAACAAAGGCCACAACAATACCAAAATCATGGTCAAGGTCCAAGCAATGGCCAACAATCCAATGTTGACCAAAAGTTTGACTTGATCCTGAGTGAGTTGGCCAAGTCTAATCAAGGTGCAAACCTAAAGTTTGAGTCTCTCTCTAGATCTGTAGTGAATCTTGAAAGACAAATGGGGCAGTTGGCCGAAGAGGTGCACAAAAGAGAAGCGGGTAAGCTTCCAAGCTATCCCACCCTCAATCCAAAGCATAAGCCAGATGGTCCTGAGCATGTGAATATGGTGACATCTCTTCGAAGTGGTAAAACGTACAACAATGACATCAAAATTCCAAGTGTTCATGATTTTTCACATGATGTCGAGGATTTCGTTACGGATGACGAAATTGTTGTTGAAGGTAAAAAAGCTGATAATGTTAAGTCTGATTCTGAGTTGGTAAACGATTTGTTAAAAGATTTTCCAAAACCACCAACACAGAATCCTAAAGCTACTGAATCACCCAAAGTTGGGGAGGGTGGTGTGTCAAGCACAACCACTCCTTACCCCGCAGCTTTGGAAAAATCGGCATCTGCACGATTGGCTAAAAAGGGTCCTCATTCTGAGGATATGTGGGAGACTTTCAAGCAAGTAAAGATCAATCTTCCCCTTATTGATGCTATCAAGCAAATTCCTGCATATGCCAAGTTTTTAAAGGACTTGTGTACCCAAAAGAGGAAGCTAAAGGCAACTTTGCCTAAAAAGATTGACCTAACCGAGCATGTTAGTGCGGTCTTATCTAGCTCTCTTCCTCCCAAATTCAAAGATCCTGGAGCACCATTGATTTCAGTTGTGGTGGGAAATATTGCCATTAAGAAGGCGCTCCTTGATCTTGGTGCTAGTATCAACATCCTTCTCGATAGTTTGGTCGATAAGTATGACTTAGGAACTCTTTGTAAGACTGACACTATAATTTCCTTAGCCGATCGATCTACCAAAATTCCTAAAGGCATCTTAGAGGATGTTATTGTGAAAGTGATGACTTCTATTACCCAGTTGACTTCTTTGTTATGGACACCGAGTCACCATACAAGGATGTTCAACCAACCATTATCCTTAGGCGACCATTCCTAGCCACGATATACGCTAGGATTAATTGTCGAACTAGCCCCATGGATATTATGTTCGGTAATAAGAAGCTAAGATTAAATGTGTTTAATTCTGTGAATTCTCCTACTATGAATGAATGTTACCAGGTGGATGTGATCGATGAGGAAGTCCAAAAGCATGCACCCCATATGCTTAAGGATGATCATTTGGACTTGTATCTAACTGGTGAAAATGATGAGATTCTTGATGTTGCTGAAGTACAAGAGATTTAGGAGTGTTTGGTCAGTTCTTTGGACCATCAAAGACCACCTTTGTCTTATAAAGTGGAGCCCTTGCCTGCCAATTTTGACACGGCCACAAAGCCTTCGCTAGAGGTGCATCCAACTCTGGAGCTGAAACATTTGCCAGCCAATCTCAAATATGCTTTTCTAGGTCCTAACAATAGTTTACCCGTTATTGTTGCTTCTGATCTTTTTGGATCACAAGAGGAAGCACTTTTGAAAGTGCTTTCCAAGTATAAAGCAGCAGTGGGATGGACAATTGCAGACTTGAAAGGAATCAGTCCTTCATTATGTATGCACCGAATTGTTACGGACAGCTTTGTAAGACGATAGATAACCTTGGATAATCAAATCTACTTTATGAGAGACACTGACTATGAATTATCAAGTGTTAATGCGGAATCTTAACACAAGAGTAAAGAAGAAACAATAATTCTAAAATGCTATTAAGCTCTATGCTTCTATTGATATTTCTAAAACATACTCGTAACATTTTGCCTTAGGGTTCCTCTTATACACCAAGGAAACCCTAATGGGCTTTACAAACGTGTGAAAGGATAATACATATCCTTTCCTAAGATATCTCCTAAGATATCTCTAAGATAAATTTTCTATTATGTTACATATAAATCAGACTTTTAACTTAAACAGGAACCTAACGATGTACTGCTACTTCTACCAGTAACTAACTTTACTGCTCCAGACTTAACTTTAGTACTTGCCGTGTATTAACTTAATACAAACATAATAATATTACTACCAGACTTAACTGTTATACTACCAGTATTAAGTCTGTTACAATCTATTTTCCCAACAATCCTCCCCTAACTTGATCTCACTCGTGAACTTCAAGTTCCTTCAAAACATTCTTGATCTTTACTTTAAACATTTTAAGCTTCCTGAGGATGTTGTAAATAGAATTCTTCAAGTTGTTCTTGATCTGCAACACTTCAAATCTTCTCTTTTTATCTTTGCAGCAACTATTCTTCAAAGCTCTCCAGCAATCCATCATATCAGCAACATTGACAATTTTGTACATCAAATCATAAAGTTTCAGTCTATTCTCATCACTTCCAGGTGTGTTAACTCCTGTGAGAGGTGAATCATTGAAAATTTTAAATGGATTTGATGTCTCTTTACCAGTTAGCCATTCACTCTGGAGTAGTCAGTCCTTTGGCCACCAGAAAGGGTGTGTATGGCCCCCCATGGTCGGACTAAAAACCATTTCAACTATCAGTACATGAAAAAATTGGTGAGTTGAACTACCATATGGTTTTGGCCAAAACCATTAAAGCCATCACAACGGATTTGATATGTCTTTACCCTGTAGCAGTTTGCATCGGGCTAGTCAATCTTTGGCACTAGAAAAGGTAAATTCCGATGGTGTGATTGATGACCATGTCAACTCTTTGTTTATACATGAAAACTATGTGAGTTGATTATACCATCCATTTTTGGTAAAGTGTTCAACCATCTAATATGGATTTGCAATTGTCTTTACCTTAAGCCATAATCTTATGACAGTTATGGTTTGTTTCCAAAGCCTTTACCACAAGCCTTATAAACTTGGGGGCTATGTCATCTCTTCACTTGAACAGATATGAGTGGTGAAAACCACTATTCAACTTATTTGGCAAGTTGTCAATCCATAGAACGGTTTTAAGAAAGTCCTTTAACAAGAGCCGTTTGCTCCTGGACTGCCCAGTTCTTATGTTGTTTTGACATGGTAAATTGATAACCATTTGTTGTGTTAGTGCATAACACCTCCACCAAGTGTTATCCTTCTCATCTCTGTCCTAGACTTCTAACTCTTCAGACATCACTACTTCCTAATACCAGCTTTGCCTTTTCCATTCATTTTTAAAATTTTGTTGCATTGTCATCTGGCTTTCCTCCTTGTAGTTTCTTATCTAACATGGCTTTGCACATCTCAGCAGATAATGGATATGTTCTTTCAATCAACATATATACATCCATTGATTCTAAGTTCAAACAATGTACTCTACAAGACTTATAATATTTAACTTTATTGTTGGATATCATTATATACCATGATCTTGTTATCATACTACGAATATAACTACTGGTTTTCAATAGGATCTAAGTCTAACGTAAACTTTGAACTTAATGATTAAATTAGGTTAATCAAGCTAATTAACTTGTCAATGATTATATAAAAGATTACAAACACGGCTCTAGATAACTAACGGAGCCGCCCGAAAGATCTACAATTACTCAAATATCAAAAGAACAAAATCAGTAATGCGTGCGTACAATTTGTTGTGTGAAAAGCTCCAAAACTAAATGGTTGTGGATTTAAATCATGCTTAAGACGTGTGAGTTAGTTTATGATGTAAATATTGTGAGCTGGTTGTGGATTTAAAAGCTATAACCTTGCATCTTCAGTAATGCGTGCGTACAATTTGAAGATGAAAAAGAATACATACAACCAATTTATCTCACAATATTTACATCATAAACTAACTCACACACATAACTCTTTCATCTTCAAAGTTTAGGTTCTTCACACGTTCTTCACTTATTCTCCTATCTTTTTAATTGTATGATTTGTATCTATAATGTATAATAAGTGTGTATAAATGTATATCATATACGAGATTGATCATCAATTAGTTATATAACTTATTGTTTTTCATTTATTTATATAACTTATTGTTCTTCACTTTTGATTTGTATCTATAATGTGAGTTACTGGGTAATGGTCATTCAGTTATTTTTTTAGTGATGGACTAAGGGGGTGTTTGTTTCGGCTTATATAACCGGCTTATGGCTTATTTGATTTTGTGCTTATGTTTCATAAGCTCGCTTTTTGTGGCTTATTTTGAAACTTTCCAGCTTATATAAGTTCAATACCTCATAATGAACTTATATAAGTCGAAAAGTTTGAAAATGAGCCACAAAAAGTGAGCTTATGAAACATTAGCCCAAAACAAAATAAGTCATAAGCCGGCTATATAAACCGTAAAAACACCCCTTTATTGTCTAAAAGAAGTAAAAATACGCCAAGGCTTTTATTTATTCTTTTTCTGGTTATTTTTCTTCACTTATAGCCTTATATCAGTATTATAAATAAATGACATATTATTTGTTATGCATTTTCTTTTTTATCTTGGTTTTTATTAATTGTTTTTATGTTAAACTATCTCTTGTTTAGGATCATAGATATGGATAAAGAAATGTGTCAAGGTGATGATACAACACAACTGGATGGTAATCAAAATCAAAGCGTGAATGGATCTCAAGAAGATGAGTCACAGGAACAACCCTTTCAAGAAGAAGATACAAACTTAATTGGGAATAAGAGGAAACTTACTTCAGATGTATGGCCACACTTTGATAGGAAAGTTATAAATGGTGAACTGAAGGCAGAGTGCAAGTATTGCCATAAGAAATTAGCAGGAAGCAGTCGGAGCGGGACAAGTCACTTACGCGAACACATCACCAAGAGGTGTAAGAGGCGAAAAATTAAGGATATACGCCAACAAGTGTTGTCAATGGGTCAGAAAACACCAGGTGGACCATCAAATCTTTCTTGCTATAGATTTGATGAGAATATTTCAAGACAAGATCTTGCTGAAATGATAATTGTACATGAGTATCCGCTTGTCATGGTTGAGCATCACGGGTTTCGTAAGTTTGTACGGGGTCTTCAACCTCTTTTCACTGTTCCATGTCGAAATACTGTCAAGAGTGACGTATTTAAGATCTACGACTTTAAAAAACAAAAGACAATGAGGTATATCTTATTTATCATTATAAACTACTTGAGATATTAGATTAGTGACATCATTTATAACATTTATCTATTTAAGGATTCTGGAGAAAAATGCAAGTCGAATCGCAATTACTACGGACATGTGGACATCAAGCAATCAGAAAAAAGGTTTCATGACAATTACAGCTCACTATATCGATGATAATTGGAATTTGCAAAGTCGACTAATGAGGTATATCTTATACTTTCTTTGTAATCTTGCTACATTATTATTGTAAAATTCAGAAGCATAAAGAACAAAGAAGTTCTATGGAAAAATGTGTTGGCGAGCAAAGTAATATGCTGAAAATGCTCCAAACTTAGCCATTAGACATGAATGCACACTTCTGTTGAGATTCCAGAATAGATGTCTATTACGTAGTCATTTTTTCGTAATCAAAATAGAATTAGTTTGATAAACTAATGAGTCAATAATTTCCTGCAGGGTAAGGATGATAAGACTACATTAGATAGAGTAAATTTATAGATAGGACTAATTGATATAGATATGACTACATCAGATTGTTTCCTGCAATTTTGATCAACTTGCAACCATATCAGATGTGGTTAAAACATCAGATTGGTCTGATTTAATGTTAGATGTGGTCTAATCTAATATCAGATGTGGTCTAATTTTATATCAGATGTGGTCTGTTTTCTTATACCCTCTGTTTTCACCATCTGATATATTAAATTTTTGTGCAGGTTTATTTATGTTCCTTGTCCTCATACCGCTGACGTGCTTGCTAATGTTTTGTATGAATCATTGTGTGATTGGAACATAGATAGG
>BQNB010022350.1:0-38793 GCA_026074375.1 Tanacetum coccineum | reverse complement strand
GTAATGGAGATGGTAATGGAAATGATAATGGAAATGGTAATGGAAACGGTACTGGAAATGGAAACTATAGAGGCGACAACGGTGACGGTAATGAGAACCGTAATGCGAATGGAAGAGGCGATAGGCCTGGTGCTCGTGAATGTACTTACCAAGATTTCATGAAATGTCAACCATTGAGTTTTAAAGGAACAGAAGGTGTGGTTGGTTTGATAAGATGGAGTGAAAAGATAGAAATTATGTTTCACATCAGCAACCGTCCGGAGAGATATCAAGTGAAGTATGTTACTTGCATTTTACTCGACAGTGCATTAACCTGGTGGAATTCTTACAAGAGAACCATCGGAACTGATGCTACATACGCTTTATCATGGAGAGAGCTATTGAAGCTAATGACTGAAGTGTACTGCCCGAGAAATAAGATCCAAAAGATAGAAACCGAGTTGTGGAATTTGTCGGTGAAGAACAATGACATTGCTACTTACACTCAAAGGTTCCAAGAACTTATCTTGATGTGTACCAAAATGGTCCCCGAGGAGGAAGATCAGGTAGAGAAACTCATTGGAGGTCTTCCTGATAATATCCAAGGGAATGTAATTGCTGCAGAACCCACAAGACTACAAGATGCTATTCGAGTTGCCAACAACTTGATGGATCAAAAGTTGAAGGGCTATGCTGTAAGAAATGTAAAGAACAAGAGGAAATTGAACAACAACTATAGAAACAACCGTAGGCAACAACCGCCTCACAAACGACAGAATACTGGAGGTCCGAATGTTGCTAGAGCCTACATGGCTAGTAACAATGAGAAGAATGGTTATAAAGGCACACTTCCTTTCTGCAATAGGTGTAGGCTGCACCACGAGGGACATTGTACAATAAATTATAACAACTATAAGAAAGTTTGACACATGACAAAAGATTGCAGGGTTGTAATTGCCACAACTACTCAAGGGAATCCAGGGCCGGATCAGAGGGTTATTACGTGTTTTGAGTATGAAGCACAAGGATATTACCGAAAGGATTGTCCTAAGGTCAAGAACCAAAACTATGGGAACAAAGCAAGTGTTCCTGATGCAAGAGGCAAGGCATATGTCCTCGGAGGAGGTGACGTTAACCTGGGTTCCAACACTGTCACAGGTACGTTCCATCTCAACGATCATCATGCTTATATGTTATTTGATTCGGGTGCGGATAGAAGTTTCGTATCAAATACTTTTAGTACATTGCTAGATATCATTACCTCTGCCTTAGACGTTAGTTACGCTGTCGAGCTAGCTGACGAAAGAACTTTGAAACCAACACTGTGCTTAGAGGCTGTACATTAGGATTGTTAGGACATCCATTTAATATTGACCTGATGCCCATAGATTTGGGTAGTTTTGACGTTATCATCGGCATGGATTGGTTAGCAAAGAATCATGCAGTGATTGTCTGTGACGAGAAGATAGTACGTATTCCTTACGGAAACAAAATTCTGATCGTTCAAGGAGACAAAAGTGACAAGGAGAAGAAATCAACGTTGAGCATTATATCATGTGTAAAGGCCCAGAAGTATATGGAGAAAGGTTGTCAACTATTTCTGGCGCAGGTTACAGTGAAGGAAAACAAAGACAAGTCGAAGGAGAAGCGACTCGAAGACGTGCCGACTGTACGAGACTTTCTGGAAGTCTTTCCTGAAGACTTACCTGGATTACCACCGATATGACAAGTTGAATTCCAAATCAACTTAGTCCTAGGTATTGCACCTGTAGCTCGAGCCCCGTATAGATTAGCACCGTCGGAAATGGAAGAATTGTCTACTCAACTACAAGAACTTTCTGACAAAGGATTTATAAGACCAAGTTCCTCACCCTGGGGAGCTCCGGTTTTGTTTGTCAAAAAGAAAGATGGCTCTTTTCAGATGTGTATCGACTACCGTAAACTTAACAAGCTTACTGTAAAGAATCGATACCCACTTCCAAGAATCGATGACTTGTTTGATCAGTTGCAAGGATCAAATGTGTACTCGAAGATCGACTTGAGGTCTGGTTATCACCAACTCAGAGTTCGTGACGAGGATGTTCCAAAGACGGCGTTTATGACCCGCTATGGACACTACGAGTTCCAAGTGATGCCTTTCGGGTTGAGGTAGTTTTCATGGACTTGATGAACCGAGTATGCAGACCATACTTAGATAAATTTGTGATCGTGTTCATCGATGATATCTTGATCTACTCGAAGACCAAGGAAGAACATGATGCACATCTTAGACTAACTTTGGAGTTGCTCAAGAAGGAAGAATTGTACGCCAAGTTCTCGAAGTACGACTTTTGGCTGTCGGCTCGCAGATAGGATTATAAGAGTTTGTGTATTTGGGACAGAGCTTGTATAGGGTGTTTTGAGTGAGTTTGTGGAGGCTCATTTTTGTGTTAGCTGGTGTTTGGTATTGGGGGAGATAGTGTTTTTAGAGATAGTAGGGCGAGAGCAAAAGTGATATTGGGAAATAGTGTACACGCCGCGTAAAGAGAGAGAGTTGTACTGTGAGAATAGTGTAATTCTGTCCTATTTAAGTGTATGTCTGTTGGTCATTGGCCTAGGGTTGTTGCTTTAGACTCTCTGTCTTGAGCTTGGGTGATTGTGTAGAGATAGCTTGTGATAGAGGAGTTTGTCTCTATGATTTGCGCAAGTGAAGGCGCTATGAGTCTGTAGTGCGTGTTAAGCTCCCATGTGGTATAGAGATAGTGATGTTTAGTTGAGTTTTTTTCGAGCATGCTCGCAGAGTTTTGAATAGGGATGTAAATAGAGATGAAGAGAAGAGGGATGTAAAGAAGCGTTGTTGCTTTTTAGCTGCTGGACGGTTGATTGCAAGAGATTATGTTGTGTGTCGTCTGCATCGAGTTTTGGCTTGGATTTTGCACGATAGGGGAAGTTTGGAAAAGAAGAGAACTTCAAGTAGTTATATTGTGATGTCTCTCCACAGGGTTATTAGGGCAATGGTTGATGAGAAGGAGTATTAGGTTATAGCTTGTATTCATTCGCCGCTATACGCTAAAATCGCTGATTGAAGTGTAAGATGGAGGGATCTATTCGAGCGTATATTCTCGCACTAGTGGAGTGTTGGAGAATGGTGGGTTGCGTGTGGTGTGTTCGCGTGTTCGTTCTTAGCTGTGTGGAGACATTTACCTGTTTGGTGGGCACGAAGTGCGTTGTGGTCAATGGATTTCATTAGAGAAGAGAGATGTTTGTGTTGGCGCATACATGAGATACTTAGGTTTGTGAGAGTCTGAAGAAAGAGAGAGAGAGAGGTCGGTTAGTGCATGTGTGACGAAACTATTAGGCGTTATGTGGTGTGGAGAGATTGTTCTTTTGATAGTGAGACTTAGGCTTGAGTCTGGGAGTTACCGATATCAAACCGCGAGTAGAAGAGGTGCTCGCGCGAACGGTGGTGGGACGCTTGATGTGGTGTGAGCCGCGAGGAGAGTATAGGAGATTATAGAGAACTAGATGTGAGCCACTCGTGGTTCGGATGCTTGGTTGATGACATCAGTAATTGGTGTTTGGAAAGAATTCCTCCTGTGACAAATCGTTGAATGCTCGGTTTGCGGGGAAAATTAAACGGAGATAGTGAATTATGGAACGCAAAATTATTTGGTATTGTGCATGATTAAGAACTGGATGCTCCATCATGTGCAGACTAAAAACGTTGTGTGTTAAAGAATGAAGTGTTGGGTTATACCATGTTTGGGTAACTTAAGAGAGCTTTTGTGAGTATTTATGCATCATCGTTGTCTGCGCACTTAAGAGTCAGAAGTTGATATTCTGATCCGACGATCTAATTGTGAGTCGCGCAGGTAACAAGATTTACCAGATGTTGGTGAAGATAGTGCTTGTAGAACTCGTGGCCCGAACATGACAAGCGAGAAATTGCCAGTATTGTTCAGTATAATGATGACTATGTTGCAAAGGTTCAAATCGCCTTATTAATACCTCATAAGAAACCATCCAGGTTTGGTTGGTTCAAACGACCATAATGTCCCTCAATATAGAGAACGATGGGATGATTATCATTACTATGGATTTAGTTACTAAGTTAACCTAAGCGACGTCTGGTCAGAAGATAACAATGTTGGTTAGTGTTGTAGAGAGTCCGATCCTCATGCAAAAATTGGGTTACTTGTTTCATTGATTCATTTTTCTTGGACTCTCCAATGGAGAGGATATGAGATTTCCTGAGATACTTGAATGGAGAAGTTTGAGATGCCAGGAACGAATACGCTTAAGAGGGTAAGTTTGTGAGTGTCGTCGTAGGAACTGTGGGAGTTACTCGAAGTGTTTTTGCTATTATTGTGTTCTGTTTAATCTAGACGTGTGATAGTTGTACATCGCGTCATTTTTCGGGCAAATCGAGAGTTGTGTGAAGAAGCCGAATGCGCTCTCCATAGGTAATCAAGTAGATGGTTATGTGTGGTAGGACGCGCTGACTCTAAACGGGATCTCCACATATACAGAGAGGGGTCAGAGTGAGGAGTGACATAGCACAAAAACGTTAGAGACATGCTACGAGCGTGTATGATGGACTTCATAAAGGGATGGGAACAAACCGATCTTTACCTTTGTTAATGTGTGTCCGTTCCATAATTTAAATAGGCTACCATTAGTAGTGGAATGTTTAAGCTGGCAATCTTTTGAGAGGTGTGTGATGGTGTGCAAGGTGTCGATTCGACCTTTCTTGTTGGCTGAAGTGGGAAGACGCGCTAGTAAGTTCACGTCTCATTTCTAGAAATCGTTAAACGAAGCCCTAGGTACTCAATTAGATATGAGTACGGCTTATCACCCACAAACAGATGGTCAAAGTGAGAGGACCATCCAAACGTTAGATAACATGCTGCGAGCGTGTGTGATGGACTTCGAAAAGGGATGGGACAGACATCTACCATTGATAGAGTTCTCCTACAACAACAACTATCATACGAGTATTAAAGCTGCACCTTTTGAGGCGTTGTATAGTTGCAAGTGTCGTTCACCTATCTGTTGGCTGAGGTGGGAGACGCTCAGCTTTACGTGATCGACAAAGGAGCTACACTGATAAGAGACGTAAGCCATTAGAGTTTCAAGTTGGGGATAAGGTTATGTTGAAAGTATCGCCCTGGAAAGCAGTGATACGTTTCGGCAAACGGGGAAAGCTAAACCCTCGTTACATTGGACCTTTTAAGATTCTCGCCAAGATTGGAACGGTTGCATATCGACTTGAGTTACTCGAGAAACTGAGCCTTGTTCATAGTACCTTTCATGTCTTAAACCTTAAGAAGTGCTTATCCAACGAACCGCTCGCTATTCCGTTAGACGAAATCCACGTCGACGACAAGCTTAATTTCATTGAAGAACCAATTGAAATTATGGACAGCGAAGTTAAAAGTTTGAAGCAAATTCGCATTCTAATCATGAAGGTCCGTTGTAAGTCAAGAAGATGTCCTGAGTATACTTGGGAGCGCGAAGACCAAATGCAGAAAAAGTACCCTCATCTTTTCGCTAACCTTGAATCCGCATCTCAAGCTACGTCTTGAGCTTTGAGGACAAAGCTCTTTCAATAGGGAAAGGATGTCACACCCCGTAAGTTTTAGGTCAACATTTTAAACCTTTCCAATTATTATCTTTTGACTTTTATACGTTACGTTTGAATCTGACAGTTTACCTACAAGGTAAACCACGTAAATCTGAAAAATGTCATCGGGCGCGTCCCGACATCGGTTATTAATAAATTTAGGCCTTATATGAGATATTTTAACTTTTCTAAGTGTTTCGTGATTTTTAATCACTTCCGATATTAATTTTAGTGTTTTATCTTTTAAATTGCGTTTTTCGCGTTTTTGACCAAACAGAACCCCGAAAACTCAAATTTTTTTCGTGTAAACTCAAGTTATCGATAATTTTATGCCATAAGTCCAAAATTTCATGATCATACTCATGCCCTCACCACTACCCACGAAATTTTAGCTTGTGGACAAGCTTGGACTTAAAATTAAATCATTTATGCTCCACTAACTAAAAAATTGAAAACTTACCATGCATGTGAAGAAAAATGACAACTTTGTTGTCTAGTGACTTGCATGCATGCTATTTCTTACACACTTGGACCATTATTGGTGAGCCAAGACCAAGCCATGAGCTAAACTTGGAGCCAAAGTTGGCTTGAACAATTGTCCTCCCCCCTTGTTGCTAGCCACACATGAACCACAAGGGCCATAAGGTCCTTGGTGCACCATTTTGATAAGCCTTTCACAAAGCCATGATTTATTTCTTATCTTAAACCTAGGTCCTTTTGGCACTATAAATACATCATGTTCTCACAAGTTAGGTCATTCATCACAATACTTGCCTCACAAAATTTTCTTTCTCTCCCTTTTGTTTCCTTTGAGCCGCGGCAACAAACACACCCACAAACACATCTATAACTTCTGATTTTCTTCAAGATCCAAACATTCTAAGTTCATTTCCAAGGGTTTTTAGGTAGATCCAAGTATTGGTTGGTTGATTTTCAAGGTTTCTCAAGATTATAAAATTAGGGTTTCTAATTTTATAAGTGGGTTTTATAGATCTAGTGATCTTGAGTTTAGATCTTGTGATTCTCTACTTGTTTCTTCATTCTTGTAAGTACTTCTTGGTCATCTCTTGTTTCATTTCCTTTATTCTTATGAATATTGTTCAAGTATAAGAATCCATGTGTTTGTGTTTTTTTTAAGAAATGATAAAAGTAACTTGACAACTTTTATAAAAATAGAAGTATTATGTTTGTTGTATTATAAGTTATAGTGAGATGAGTTAAAAAGTGTGTTGCAACAATAGAAATGAAGGGATTAGGTTAGATTAAGTGTGGTTTTGTTGGTTGGCTCAGTAGTGATCGGGATTAGGCTAGAATAAGCACTATTGTGGCATTTGGATGGATTTTTGGGAGTATTTATGAAAAGACATGTTGCTGATCCGAATTATTTTTGAGGTTTTGAGCGACCTAAAAATGTCTTTATTAGGCGTAAAAGTAGTTTTTGAAGAGCTTATTTCGAATAGATAGTTTTGTTGGGTTTTAGAAGTTTCTACAACTTAGTGCTGCTACTTATGAAAGTTACTACTGCTAGTTCTACTTAGTACTGCTGGTGAAGAATGCTAAAGATTCAAGAAAATAAACTAAGTAGTTAGTACTGTTAGTTATAAATAGTTAGTTAGTTAGTATGCCAGTATATCTGTTTAGTACTGGTATCAGAGTTAGCACTGTTAGTTAGTAGTTAGTATGCTGAGCATATATAGATAGTGCTGTTACGTGATATGACATGAGATATAATAGGATAGATATGTATGATCATTACACGGCCTGAGGTTTTTTCTTTCTGGGGTTAAACCCATTAAGAGTTTTCCTTGTGTAATAAAAAGGAACATACGACAATAGTTAGCATATACAAGTCTTCACTATACAAGTTTCACAATTAATCATATGTTAGTAATATGTCAAACTAGCAGAGTAATAGTAATTAAAGTTTTGTTTCTTTCAATGTTCTTCTTAGAGTATAGTTAGTTTCTGCATAACTATATTGTTCTACGTCTATTGTTTCTTAGCTAGTTGTTTGGATCTATCAAGATTAGCTACCACATTAAGACTAGATAGATCTATTCACGATTGGGCTCAACATAGCTATATTAGAGCTTGTTGAGAAACTCTGAGTAAGAAGAATTAAAATAGATCTATTATAAACCTTTACCTTTAAGATATATTCAATGGTAAGAGAAGATGAATTTCATGATGATAACACACCACCACCACCACCAGTTACACCTACACAACAAGCCTTTCACACTCTGTCAACTATTAAACTCCCCATTCTGAAGAAAGGTGAGTATGACATAAAAAGGAACATTACTTGAGGCATACAAATTATCCTATATGGGAAGTCATACAAAAGGGAAATGGTCCAGTACAAGTCTCAACAGATACAAATGGACAAATAAAGGTTTTACCTCCCAAAACTGCTGAAGAAATTTTAGCTAGAGAGAGAGAAAGGAAAGCAAGGACCACCTTGCTTATGGCAATACCAGAAGACCATTTAGCAAAGTTTCACAAAATGACTGATGCTAAAGAAATGTGGGAAACTATCAAATCCAGATTTGGTGGCAATGATGAATCTAAGAAGATGCAGAAATACATTCTCAAGCAACAATTTGAAAGCTTTTCTGTATCCAACTCAGAAGGATTGCACAAAGGTTATGATAGGTTTCAGAGTCTTTTGAGTCAACTTGAGATTCATGGTGCAGGTGTCTCCACTGAAGATGCCAATCAGAAGTTTCTTAGGTCTTTACCTGCTTCCTGGTCCCAAGTATCCTTGATAATGAGGACCAAGCCAGGAGTAGATACTCTTAGTTTCGATGATCTCTATAACAACCTTAGAGTCTTTGAGTCTGATATTAAAGGCTCTACTGCATCATCTTCTAGCACACAGAATGTGGCATTTGTTTCTTTTGAAAGCACTAACAGTACTAATGATGTTAGTACTTCTTATGATAACTCACAAAAGGAAGGCTCTTCATCATACACTGATGAACTCAAGTACTCTTTCTTTTTCTAATTAATCAAGTGGTCTACAATTGGATCATGAAGATCTTGAACAGGTTGATGAGTTTGATTTAAAAGAGATGGATTTGAAATGGAAAGTGGCCATGATTTCCATGAGATTAAAGAAGTTTTACAAGAAGACAGGGAGAAGGCTGTAGTTTGATGCCAAGGAACCAGTTGGCTTTGACAAGACCAAGGTTGAGTGCTTCAATTGCCATAACACATGGCACTTTGCTAGAGAGTGCAGATCAAAAGGAAATCAAGAAAGCAGAAGAAGAGATGCAGGGAACACTGGATATAAAGCAAAAGATAATAGGAGACCTAGAAAACAGGAGGAACCTAAAGCTTTGGTAACTCTTAATGGAGAAGGTGTTGATTGGACTGGTCATGCAGAGAATGAGCAAGAGAACTTTGCTTTGATGGCTTACATCAATTCAGGCTCAGACACTGAGGTAACATCTTGTTCAAAAGAATGTGTGGAATCATATGTTAAACTTAAAAATTTATATGATACTCAAAGGGAACAACTTGGTGATGCTAGTATAGAAATTCAAGCCTATACTCATGCTTTAAAAAAAGTAGAGGCTCAATTAGTTGCTCATAAAAAAATCAACTTTGGTATGAGGAAAAGATTAGATTTATGAAAATTGATTTAGATGATAAAACTGATGTGCTCACATATCATAAGAAACTATTAGCAGAAGCTGTAAAAGAAAAAAAAGAATTAAAAACCAAACTTGAGAATTTTCAAAGTTCTTCTAAAGGCCTTAGTAAACTGCTAAATAGTCAGATGAGTACTAGGGACAAATTTGGGCTTAGGTATGGAAATCAAATACATGAAGGTGTCTTAAGTTATGAAAGAGAAGTTCTTGAAAGTGTATTTGACAGTAGGTCAAGTGATGTAGAAGACAGTCCTGTGTATGATAGATTTGCAAAAGTTAAAGGAATGCATGCAATTCCCCCTCCAATGAAAGGAAACTACCTGCCTCCTAAATCTGATCTTGGAATAGATGAGTCAAATTTTACATATAGTCCAAAACAATCTAAAACTAGTTAATCTGATGCTAATACTAGTGATTTTGACTCTTATGAAACCAATTCTAGTGTAGAAACACTTGAATCTGTGCTTAAACCAGTTGTAGTTGAACCCAAGGTTGTTAGTCAACCTAAAGTTTGGTCTGATGCTCCTATCATTGAGGAGTATGAGTCAGACAGTGATGATGAATATGTGATTGAACCTTCAAAAGAACAGGAAAAACATAGTTTTACTTTTGTTAATACTGTTAAGCATGTAAAAACTCCTAGGGAAACTGTTAAAGAATAAAACATATGTAGTCCAAGTCCTAAAGCTAACAAGAGAGACTGGAATGGTTTAATGTCCAAAAAGCTGGGTTTGGGATATGGTTTCACTAAAAAGGCATGCTTTGTATGTGGTAGCTTTAGCCATCTTATTAGAGATTGTGACTTCCATGAGAAAAGAATGGCTAAACAGGTTGAATTGAACAAACAGAAGGGTAAGGGTACTGGTCAAGGGGAGAATAGACCAGTGTGGAACAATGTGCAAAGATTGAATCACCAAAACAAGTTTGTTCCAAAAGCAGTACTAACTAAAACTGGCATATTTCCAGTTAATGCTGCTAGACAAAATCCTTCTAGTCAAGCAGCAAAAACTAGTACTGCTAGAAAAGTTAATACTGCTAGACCCATTGTGAATGAAATCAGACAAAGAAATAACTTTTATAAGTCTCATTCACCTATTAGAAGGCCATTTAATAAATCAACAGCACCAAAAGCAAATTTTACAAATCATAAAGTAAATACTGCTGGGGACAAAACAATTAGTGTTGTTAGGGGCTATAGGGAAACTGTTGTTAAGACCTCAGCAGGTTGTAATTGGAGACCCAAAAGACACTATTGGAACAAAGTCTCCAAATACAATAGTGGATCAAACTTTTGTAAACATGTTAATTTTAAAGATCCACTAGGCAGACCCAAGTCAGCAATGGCTTGGGTCCCTAAGAGAAAGTAATTTCTCTTATTTGATGTGCAGGATGGCCCACAAATTGCTTTAAAAGATACATGGATTTTTTTACAGTGGATGCTTAATCCCTAAAGCATGAATTGTGGGAAGGACAATATGAAACTAATGGAATTGATGGCACATTGTACAAACTTGTGTGAATAAAGTGAGCAAAAATAATAGAGAGAAATGGTGAGCTAAAAACACAAAGAGAGATGAGTGGATAAAAACAGAAAGAGTGTATTGGTGAGCAAAAAGAATTGAGAGATAATTGTGAGTATAAAAACAGAAAGAGAGTTTGTGAGATTCAAATTGGTGATGGAAATGATTGTTGGAACAGCATTGGTGTTTATACTGCTAGGCATAAACTTAATACTACTAGTATTAAGTTAGTATTGTCAGGCAAATCTTTATACTGCTGGGTAAAGTTAATACGGCTAGGCTTAAAGTTAGTACTGTTAGACTAAATTAGTAATGGTGGGTGATCGTTAGTACTGTTTGGAGTATAACAAAAAATTCATTAATTAAATAGCCGTTGAGATATTTCTGCCAACAACTTGCTTATAGGGGTCTATGATTTGGAAAATTCAGGATATTTCTTTCTCTAATAAGATTTCTTTCTTATAAAGATTCAATCTTATTAAGTCGGTCAAATCAAAACCCTAAGTTCTCTTTATAAAATCTTAATCACCTTTACCAAACCCTCATATTCTCATCCACGACCACATCCCAGAAGTTTAATCTCTCTTTAAGCAATCACATGGCTAATTTGGAATTTTGCGATAAGCATAACATGATTGCCTACTTGCAAAAGCCTGAAAGAAGTGAAGGGTTTCATCAGATCATAGATTTTCTAAATGCTAGTCATATTCAGTATGCCCTCATAGAGAATCCAACAATATATGTTTCTTTTATTAAGCAGTTTTGGAGTACAACTACTGCTAGAACAAGTGCTATTGGAGAGGTAGAATTAACAGCTACAATAGATGGACAAGAAAAGACTATTACTGAAGCCTCTCTAAGAAGACATCTAAAGTTGGAGGACAATGGTGGTGTTACTACTCTACCCAATTTAGAGATCTTTGAGCACCTTGCTCTAATGGGGTATGCAACTGATTCTGATAAACTTACATTTCAAAAGGGTAAATTTTCACCTCAGTAGAGGTTTTTCATTCATACAATCCTCCACTGCTTGAGTCCTAAAAAGACTGTTTGGGAGCAGTTTAGTAGCAATATAGCTACTGCTATTATCTGCTTGGCAACAACCAGAACTTTTAACTTCTCAAAATTCATCTTTGATGCCATAATAAAGAATTTAGATAACCCTCATAAGTTTTTAATGTATCCTAGATTTATCTAAATCTGTTTAAACAAGCAAAGGAGACTTCTTCAACCCCACACAAGAACCTATTCTACTCCTGTCCTTACACAGAAAGTCTTTAGTAATATGAAGAGGGTTACACAGGGTTATTCTGGGGAAGACACTCCTTTATTTGCTTCCATGATCACTACATCTGAAACATCACCTTCAAGAATCACATCTTTACCATCATTATCACCTCAACATACACCATTCACTGCCCCATCCACCTCCCAACCATCAAACATCCACACCACACTTGTTAATGAGGAAGCTGCTTCTATGCCCCATGAATCACTTCTCCAAAGTGTTCACTCACTTGGACGTGATGAGGGTAGTCTATCACTTCATGAATTGACGATTATGTGTACCAAATTGTCAAATAAAGTAACAAGCTTGGAGGCAGAGTTGGCACAAACCAAACACACTTATGGTACTGCTCTTACAAAATTAACCAAAAAGGTGAAGAAGTTAGAGCAGATTGTGAAGACAAGCCAATCTAGCAGAAGGACAAGAGTGGTACTCTCTGATGAAGAAGAAGTTTCTGAGGATCCTTCCAAATAAGGGAGGAGTTTAATTGAAGAATTGGACTTGGATGCTAAAATTTCTTAGGTTCCTTCACATGATACAAAGATTCAGGAGAAGATTAGTGATGATACTGAGGTATTGCTAAAAGAGGAAAAGACTGCTAAATTAGTAGAAGAACCTACTGAGCTTGTGGAAGATCAAGGAAGTGGTGAAAAAGGGGAACAAGAGGTTACTACTGCTGATACTACACTTAATACTGCTAGTGTACCAATTAGTACTGCTAGTGCAACTCCTGAGGTTAGTACTGCTGCTGCAAATTTGGTATATATAAGAAGGAGTGTAGGGAAGAGGAAAGATAAAGGTAAAGCAATCATGATTGAAGATGAATCTATTCAAAAGAAGTCCAAGAAGCAACTAGAACAAGAAAGGCTTAGTTATGAAGAAGCCATTAGATTACAAGAACAGATTCATGAGGAAGAAAGAAAAAGGATTTCAAGAGATGCTGATATTGCTAAACAATTGCAAGAAGAATATGATAAAGCTGGAAAGAAAGAAGCTGTAGCTGAAGTTGATACTACTCATGTTATTGATTGGAATGATCCAACTATAATAAGGTATCATGCACTTCAAAATAGACCTAGATCTATAGCTAAAGCCAGGAAGAATATGCTTATGTACTTGAAGAATCAGGGAGGCTACAAGATGAAAGATTTTAAAGGAATGAGCTATGATGATATAAGACCAATCTTTGAAAAAGTATGGTATCAAGTTTATTCATTTGTGCCTATGGATTCTGAAGAAGAAGTTTAAAGACTAAAAAGAGCAGGTCAAGATGTTGAAGCAAAACCTGCTAAAAGACAAAGAACTGAAGAAGTTTTAGAGTCATTTTAAGAGCAAATAGATGAAGAACCAAAAACAGATGAATTGTCTTAAGAACAGCTAAATCAAATGGTAATTATAGTTCCAGATGAAGGAATAACTGTTGAATATCTTCAAACCAAATACCCAATAATTGGATGGGAAGTTTACTGTAAAAACACTATGAAATTTTGGAAAATCATCAGAGTAGGCAATCACACAGAGGTATATCAGGTTTTTGAAGACATGCTTAAGAATTTTGACAGGGATGATCTGGTCAAATTATGGAGCTTAGTTATGAAAGATACAACTCATCAGGACTTACTGAAGATAAAGAGATAGAATTGTGGGTTGAACTAAAGATGTTATTTGAACCAGATGCAGAAAATATTTTAGAACTTCAGAAATATATGCATGATCCTTTAAAATGGTGGTTATATGATATGTGTGCAGTTCATCATGTATCTACAGAGAAAGGACAAGATATATTCATGCTAGTTGAAAAGGATTATCCACTGACAAAGGGACTTGCAACTTTGATGCTATGTAACAAGCTAAGAGTGGATCAACAGTCAGAGATGGCAGATGAGCTTTTGATAAAGATCTACAATATAGCAAACAGACCAAGGAACTAAAGTGTTTGGAAGCATCCTCATCAGAGTACATTAGAAAAAACTTGAGATTTAATAGCAAATCACAAGTTTAGGGGAGGCAAAATGGCAGTTTGATTTGTTGGAAGATAATGTTAAGGTTCATTATGATCTTTGGGATGAGGATTGAGAGGTTAATACTAGTAGTTCAAAACTTAGTACAGCTAGGCCAAAACTTAGTACTGACAGTACTAAGATTAAACGTATGAAGCTAAAAGCCATTGTGGAGGAAAAAAAGATCTTTAAGTGTTGGTTTCATTACCACACAACAAATGGTCATCAGTTCACCATGTCTAACAGACATCAAGAATTGGCTAGTCCAGAGCAAACGGCTTCTGGTAAAGAAATATCAAATCCGTTTATGGCTGGTAGTTTGCCAAAAACTACAAGGCCAACTTAGTTGGTATTGCTGTGTTGCTGAGTTACTGAGATGTTATGATGATGACAAAGACTAGAAGCTAAAGACTTTTAAGTTTACAGAGTAACAAAAGAATTCAAGTTCATCAAAGAGCATATTAAAGAGTAGCAGTATGTTTGGATACATCCTCCTAGTGTTCAAGAAGCTCAAACTGAAGAAACATGAAGATTAATAAGTGAACATCATGTTTAGGGGAGGATTGTTGGGTTTCAGAAGTTTCTACAACTTAGTGCTGCTACTTATGCAAGTTAATACTGCTAGTTCTACTTAGTACTGCTGGTGAAGAGTGCTAAAGATTCAAGAAAATAGACTAAGTAGTTAGTACTGTTAGTTATAAATAGTTAGTACTACCAGTATATATGTTAGTACTAGTAGTAGAGTTAGTACTGTTAGTAGTAAGTTAGTACTGCTAGCATATATAGATGGTACTGCTTAAGTGATATGCATGAGATATATTAGGAATAGATATGCATGATCACTTAACGCGTTTTGTAAGCCCATTAGGGTTTTCTTGGTGTATAAAAGGAACCCTACGGCGCTAGTTAGATATACAAGTTTCATAAATATTCATAGTTAGTAATCTGTAACATAGCAGATTAATAGTAATCAAAGTTATGTTTTATTCATTGTTCTTCTTAGCAGTATAAGTTATTTTCCGCATAACTTATATTGTTTATAGTCATTGTTTCTCTTGTAGTTAGTTTGGATCTATCCAGATTAACTACCACCCTTAACAGGCTAGAAAGATCAATTCAGGTTGGGATCAATAAGTTTTTCACATATTGCACTTTAAAATCGAACTTAAAATGACCAAGTTATAGCCAAATGAAACATGAAATATTTTTCGGCAAAACCCAATGAATTGTGTGTTGATGTGAATAGTAAAATGGGTATTCGGACACTTTCAGACATTTTTGGACTTTCTAAACTCTATCGAAACATATGGTAACTCATATATATATATATTAGCATCATTTGAGGACGTCATTAACATATTTTAGGAAAAACGATAAAGTTACTAAAAACAGTAAGTTTGGTAAAACTTAGCGGATCGAACTTAGAAGTTAAGCGAGTATGGTTAGTTAACGCATTTTGAAAATATGGAAACTTAACAAATATAGGGGACGGTATTAACGTCTTAAAACTAAAAACTTTCCCAAAATAGAAACTTTCTAAAAGTAGTAATTTTTAGATGAACGCCAAGACTTAACAAAAAACTTTGTAATTTCATTTAGTCATACTTTATTAAACAAACTAAAGCACAAACACACATAGATGTCTTTTCTCTTGAAAGCATATCATACAAGTTTCGGTTATCCTTCGTTTACCTAAGACGCGTCATTTATTTAGGTCGCGTGTAGGATCTTTTGACTTTATTTCTTCTTCGTTGATTATCGATTCACCATTTGCTTAAGGTGAGTTCATAGCCCCACGTTTTACCTATTTTCAAATGCTTTATACTTTAGGGTGAGAAACATTGTTTGCTTTTAAAATTGGACACAAGTTCTTAACGTGAGTTTTACATGTTTATGTGTTGCCTAAGTTTCCTTACAAACCACTATTGCCCGAACTATCATGAACCGTTAGTCACCTATGGCCAATTAGATTGGTTAAGTGAGCGCGAATGCGTAGATAGTTCTATTGGGATGAATGACCCCTATCTGGTTTGGTTCTAAATTAGCTATGAACAAACAGATATATGTCATGTCGATTGTGTGTTGTGGTGGTCTTTAGTTTGGGACACCAGTTAAGGGCAGGAATAGTTTGCGGCATGATATGATATGCCCTGTTGTTATTAGCATCGGTGTCATGAGCTTAACGTAATAGTAAATACTTTTTATGTGATGTTGTATCTGTTATAGTAGTCGCATGCGTTTTGAAATCTTGTGGTCCACTCTTGTACTAACTTAAACCTATGAATTCACCAACATTATGTTGACGTTTTAAACATGTTTTCTCAGGTGCTTAGCTTGGCTTGATTCTTGATGCTATATGGAGTCTATGTGCTATGTGACTTTGTCAATTTCAAGACTTATCTATTTTTATACTCGTTGTCATTGACAAACTTTATTTTGCTTCCGCTACATTTAACTCTCTTATGACCGGTTGTAAAACTTTTTTATTAATTTTCTTTTATGCAATGAGTACACCTTTTTTTCAAACGTCCATGATTAGTGGTCATTCTTTATTGCTTTGTGTTCGGATTGTTATGACGTCACGCCCTCGGATACGTATTCCGTCCAGGCCCTGTTTGGGGGTGTAACAATGAACATGAACAGAAAGGTGAAATAGCATACAAGTGAAGCTCCTGAAAAACATAACGAATCCTAATGAAATTGATTTGCTAGCTATGACCAACTTGGTTCAATCTACGCATGAGGGTAGACATGTTCAAATCTAAACCCAGTGTTTTCTTGAATGTTTTTGCCTTTAAATGTGTGATATCTGCGTGTTTTGAGTGAATAGAACACTATCTTCCCGTTTCTGGAATGCAATCGTGTAAAATAGATCTTGTTCTCCATTTCTGGTGTTTTGGCTTCAATGCATAGACATGTTCTACCAAAAATGTAAATCACATGCCTTCCTAAGCAATCTATTTTCTCCTATTCTTTATGTAATCATTCAGCTTAGATACCTCAACATCTTCTCCAAGCTTATCAACAGTGACTAGTAAAAGATTTTGATCACATTTCACTAGAAAATGTTGTGATGAAGATCCACGCCAACTTGTTTGTACCGCTGCAACTTGCTTCCATGAGTAATCTTGTTAGACAATATTTTGCAAAAAATAAAGTTGTCCCTTGTTACAGAATGTATAAACATCTTGTCCGTAGAATGTTAATGTGCATACATCTTGGCCGGTGAATGTTGGAGTAAAACTTAGATATACTTTAAGACCCAAATGAAGCACCCGCCAGTGCCGTTCCTGGCCTACAAGGTGGATGTAAGCCAACGGTCCACCTCCTCTTTTGAATCAAATAATGATACATTCAGGGGATGTAGGTATATGTAAAAAAGCAGTAGATGGAAGCTTGCAGACATCATTTGTGAAGGGGTTAAAGAAGACAAGGTTATTTATACAGAAATCTAGGTTACATACATCTTGACGCTGTTGAAGGAAAGTGATGATGTATAGTATCATCCGGGCCGCGAGCCCGGACCACATAATAAGCAATTGGCCCAAGCCCACATTTGAAAAGACCGAAAGTTACCAAACAACTCCACGAACCCGCAAGGAACATAATCCACACGCGGCCACAAGAAACATGAGCCCCGCAGATTCGCAAGGAAGCATAACCTGCACGCGGCCACAAGGATCACAAGCTCCATAGTTCTGCAAAGAGTATAATTTGCGCACGCTAGCGTGCCACTCCATGACAGATAGTCACCCGTGACTAAACCAAAAAGAGTAAGAGACTGAACATGGGATGTCGAGGAAGAACGTCAACATTCCTAATAAGGATAACAAACGATGATAACGATAACCTAAGCATCTACGCTAAAAAAAGGTGACGGTATTATCGACGTTGCCTTATTATCCACTGGATAATAGGGTAAACCTCGCCCCGTGACCCATGCGTCCGACAACGACACTCGTGAAGTTATCCAAATACTTCTAACGGTATGATTTTTGCTACCATTTACACATATACCACTTATAACCAATACTTACTCTCATACCAGAGTCCAATCGCGGGATCCCCCTCCCGAGGTAAGGCTAACGGTGTCTTTCTTTCTTAGCAGGAAATTTCCAAACATTCACTTAGTACAATCCCGCTCCTAATAGCAGCAAGCTTGCAATCTCCATTGCAAGCAAGTTATTCTTACTTAACACCACCTCACTAATTTTGTACTAACAGAAAGAATAAATAAAGTCACTGCTATAAAACAACAGCTAACCAAATCTTGAAAAACATGCTCTGTTAGGACGAACTACTGAAACCTGAGATTTTTTCATGAAGTACTTATCACCAGATGTTAGATCTGTAAAAGTGATAATTCCCCTATTCTTGTCCATCACCATAAGCCACGGTGAAACTAATGAATACTTCCTTAATGCTGATGTTTTGTTGCTCCATTATATATATCAAAGGTGTTGCTAAATTACAACATTTGCATGTGGCACGAAAGTGCATGTATTCAACACCAACACAAAGCTGCATAATCTTCTCCAAGATATGAAATGGGGTATTAAGCAGGTATGATTCATTCAGTTCAACCTCTTTGTTATCGATAACTGATCTTACAACTATCTTCTTACCTTCATTGTCCCTTTCTCGTTCATATTGAAGTGTGCACATGGATTCTCCAAGATCACCTTCTAACCTATAAAAAAGCTAATTCTTTAATGATTGTTTAAGAAAGCATTTCAACTTCTTTTGAAAGCTAGTAATAAGAACTGAACATAATAAACAATAAAAAGCATTATACCTGACGCATTCCCACATTGACAAATGGATTAATGGGGAAAACTTAGGGGAAAATATGGAAATGGTTTTATCTTGGACATCGTACGAATATATCAGGTTGTACATTTTGTCATGAATGTGTACATAACCCCTAACTCCGAGGCAATAGTACGTTTGTAAAATACAGAGAAGTCACGAGCAAGATTAATAAAAAATAGTGTCTTTGAGGTCTACTATTTCTTCCCACAGTTTTCTTGTCTTCATGTAGTCTTTGCGGTCAATCTCATCCATTTGTTCCCACCTCATGCTAGTAGTCATGTCCCATTTAAACAAATACATGTTACCTAGTGTTATCTTTGTGAGCTCATTATAAGCTAGCGTAATGTAAACATTTATGTAGAACATCCTTTTAAGAAACTAAACACTCCAGGACAGAAATTTAAGGAAGGAATAGGAGTTGGCCAAAAAAGAAAGAGTTTTATCACAATGCTGCCATCCTTAACCATAATGTTAACTTGTATCACCAGATTATCACGCGCCACATGCAAAGCATATACTTTACCATTAAAAAAAGTTAGGTCCCGCAAGAGTCCACTGTCACCGGCTATTCTCTCAAGCTAATTAGCGTATGACATTTTGATCTATCCTAACCCTTTTGTTTTATAGTCTAACTAACAAAATACGAAGGTAGGTTTTTTGGATTTTGCTAGTAGGAGAATTGAGCTCGTATCATCCAGAGGAAACGACAAACAACAATCTCCTCCAAATTCATAATCAGCTGCATCATACATAATTAAGGGAGGGAAATTTATCATCTCGCGTGTCACTGGGTTCCAAATAGACCACATAACATTGGTGTAACTGGAGAGAACAACCTAACCCTGGAAATACCCTCGAATAAGTCTTCCAATCAACTCGGGGATTTAACATCGATAATGACACAACATGTCGTTTATGGTGTAGAAACTTTGGTCTCTGGTACCATCTAGATTCTGAGCAACCAACCACGGATACTTTGCAAATAGGGGAGGCAATTTATCACACACAAAAGAACCACCACAACAAACTTGGATCTGATCCATCTGATAATATTGGAACATAATACTATCATATATATTAAAATGATTACATATAATACTATCATATATCTCAAAATGATTACATATTAATCACAATTCTAGAGATTACAGTACTAAAAACAGATAATGAAGTTGTCAGTTAGAAAAAAGCAGACAATACATATATAATATATCAACAGGGTCAAAGTAAACACGTTCAGCACACCAAAAAGTATATGGTATGTAAAAACAATATAACAAGGGTCATAAAGTTTCGTTCATCTAATAATAAGAATTTTGAAATCATAGAAAATTATTCCATTGTTCAATTAATTTCGCCATAAAGCATATCAAGATTTTGAAATCAAGAAACTTGGTGGTCCTAAATCCGCATAGCTAGGTAGTTAAACAAAATAATAGTAGAAATAACCTAATCTCAAGCAAAAGGCAAAGTTGCATTGGGCTGCCGAGGGCGATGAAAATTTACATTTCTTCCATGGGATCATAAACAGTAGAAAAAACCAGTCTAGAATCAATGGGCTTAACATCCTAGGAGAAAGGATTATAGAACCTTTGGCAATTAAAAACTAGGGATTTAGCCGTACAATAGCAACGTACTTTCAGTTTTGTTTCATGTTGGTACGTGAACTTTTTTTTGTTCCACTTAATGTAACGAACGCATAGCATGGTGATGAACTCTAACGTAGGTAATTGGGTATTAGTCTCGTGCCTATCAGTGCTCTTAAGGTTGTTAATGTGTGTTTGGGGGGGGGGGCGGGCGGGGTTATGAATGATGTTGGCGGCTACGTCTCTGAATTTTTCTACCTATTACCTCGTAGGTAACATTCTTCGGCCTGGTAATGCCTGGTAAGTATTCATTTGACTAATGTTACTAGTTAACTAAGTGGAGAATTGAATATTCGTCACTTTGTTTTAAAGGGGGGGGGGGGGGGTAACAGGATTGATGTGGTTGTTCTAGTGGAGTCTATTCGAGCTATAAGTGATCGATTTGCTAATACAGCATATGGTTTTTTCTTAGGGAAACAGGTGGCATACCCTGTTGTTGCTAACTATGTTAGGAACACTTGGGGTAAATATGGGCTTGCCCGTTCTATGTTCAGCTCGTCTACAGGTTTATACTCATTTCAATTTATCACCATGGAGGGATTAGAGGCTATGCTTGAGAATGGTCTATGGTTTATCCGGAATAATCTGCTTCTCTTGAAAAAATGGCATCCGAATAAGAACCTATTAAAAGAAGATGTTAGTACTGTTTCACAGTTTGGGTTAAACTTCATGGTGTACCTGTTACGGCATTCAGTGACGATGGCTTGAATGTTATTGCTACTAAACTGGGTACTCCTGTTAGACCTAGTTTTATGTAAAGTGATGGTCATTAATATTTCTGAACCTTGTATTAGTCTAGTAAATGTTCCCAGGAATTCTATAAGCTAATTGGGCCTAGTTACGGGCTTTAAAGCCCATTAGTTATCAAGCCCGACCTTGGAGGCCCACTTAAACCCAAAGCTAGCCCATGTACTCAACTATATAAAGCCCTATCCTCATGTAGAGAGGGTGTAGCTCATTTTTACTTTGTTTAATGTGTAGCCATTTCTTTTTGTTATTTCTCTCTCTAAACTCTTCTCTCTCTCTAGTTTTTTCTTTGTGATTTCGTGTATTATGTATGTGTTTGTGATTTGATAGGTAACATGTGGTATCAAGAGCTCATGGTTAGCTAGTGTTTGTGGTTTGCTTTTTCTTGCGTCTTAAGTAATTTCGTCCTTGTTTTTTCTCTTTAAGCTCACGGCTTATTTTAGCTTGTGGTTCAAGGTTTAAGTCTTGTACTCTCTTGATTAATCTAGCTCATTGCGTATTTGGTTCAAGAATTCCGTGGCTTATTCTCCTTGTTATAGCTTATTTGAAGCTTTTATGTTCGTGTCCTTTCTTGTCTTTATAAGCTCAAGGTTTTTAGCTCACTTAGTTCTTACACTCATTGGTTTATCTACGGTTATTCATATTCTTCAAGTTTAGTTTATGGTTGATAGCTTTTACTAGCCTATGTCGTAGCTTATTCTAAAATTTCGTAGCTTATTTTGTACCAACGAGCTTATTTCTAAGCTTAAGATCATTGAAGCGGTTTGGTTTTAGAGAGTAGACATACCTTGTACTAGTTCTTTTATTTGCAAGTAGATAGTTAGCAAGAAAACAAAAAATTCGCACCTACAGCGGTTTGTTTGCTAGTGCAGCGGTTTAGCAGTTTATGTGGCGGTTTGATTGTTTCTTTTAGCAATGATTTAACCAAACCTCTAGGTAGCGGTTTACACAGATTGGTAGCGGTTTGAATATTTCATGGACCATTAGAAACCTTACTCTGCCTAAATCAACACTTAGTAGTGGTTTGGTGAAATATTGGTAGCGATTTGTTAATTTAAAACAGGCAGTGGTTTAACAGATTCTGTCGCAGCGGTTTGCTTATTTTTTATAGGCAGCGGTTTATCAGATTAACAATAGGCAGTGGTTTGTTCATCATTTTTTGCTAGCGGTTTGTTCATCTTTTGCCAGCGGTTTGAGACTGATTGCGGTTTGATCATAAGAATTGGCAGCGGTTTGCTATTTAGGATTAGGCAGTGGTTTACTCTAATTTCAAGTAGCGGTTTGTCTTAAGTTTAGGTGGCGGTTTGTCTCAAGTTTAAGTGGCGGTTTGTTTCAATTTTAGGTGGCGGTTTGTCTACTTTAAGGCCAGCGGTTTGATCATTTTTTTCCCAGCGGTTTGGTTAATTCAAGACTGTACCAAAAATCAGTTTATGTTATCATTATCGGTGAACTTCATTTTCGGTACAAGCCATTTTTGGTGAAATCAATTTTGGACAATTTGGTATTTGGACTTTAAAAGACAATTTATTTACCTTAACAAACCATCGACCTAAATCATCAAAAAGGTCTTAAAAGACATTTAACTTAACAACAAACAATCATCATTTCATGGTTTCTTCTTGACTTTGTAAAATCCCGTAAAGGTTAATTCTTTTTTGGTTTTAGTCATAGATTTGTAAAATCCCGTGTTATCTCAAGGACTTAATCACTTTAACTTTAATCAAGCAAATCATAATCACTAATCACTAAAACGATCCTTACTTATCATTTCACATCACTTTTACAATGTCAACTCAACAATACATCAATGCTATTAGAGCGCAACGACTTGCAAACATACATGATCCTTTGGCATTAGTGTAAAACACTCAGACACCGTTTCACCCAGATCAATCATCACTCATTACCTACCTATAACATCTACAACCCAACAACAACTTTGTCCCACAACCTTCATTCAACACGAACTACATGCAACAACCAATGCAGAATCCCGAAGATAGTGCAGATCCCACAACTGCAATGAACATGGCACTTGCTTTAATGGCTAAAGCATCCAAAGTCAATACCATACCAACAAACAACAACCAAAGAAGTTCATTAATCCCCCGCAAAAGTTAGATTGCACAACCGGGTATGAACACGAGCCAAGACATCATGATGCAAATGGTTGATGATGATGTTGGAAATCAGGTGAGACATAATGCAATGCAGAATGATGAGAATGAGGTTGGGTAAAATGCAGTTCAGAATTCGGGTATTCAGATTGTTGAAAATATGAATGGGCTTAGTGTTGTTTCGGAAATTGCAAATCAGTATAGTAATGGAAATGTTGTAACAACACCAGCTGAGGGTAATGGTAATGGTATCAATGGTAATCCGATAAGGTGTTACAACTGTCGAGGAGAGGGTCATTATGCCAGCAACTGCATAGTAAAGTCAAGGAAACAGGATGCTGCTTATCTTCAGCAACAGCTGCAGATTGCTCAAGAGGAAGAAGCAGGGATCCAAAGCACTCATAAGGAATTTAAGTTCATGACTACTGCAGATGCTCATGAAGAAACAAAGAGAGTAAAAGTAAACTGTACTTTAGAGGATACATTGCAGCAAGCATCCACATCTGGAACTCAGTCTAACAACGCCTCCGTTTATGACTCAGATGGATCACCTGAGGTACCCAAAGATGAAAATTGTTATGATCATGATGTATTCAATATGCTTACTCAAGAAATGCAGTATACTAATCTCCAAACTGAGCTTGATCGTACGAAACAAAAACTTAAAACATGCATTATCAAAAAGGAAAAAGAATATGCTACTCTTTGGAATAATTGGTATAAAAATTATAAGGAATGCAAATATGAAAAAATTTCATATGATAAAGCCAATTCTCATATGATAAATGACTTAATGTACATGCCAAACCAAGACTCGAACGGTTGCAAGATCAAGTGGGGGAGATACCAAGGTAAACGTAAGAATACCCATGTGTAATCGAAGTACCCTCGATCCTTTGCCTCAGAAAACTTGAAAATGTAAGAATGTAGAATTCAGAGGGTTTTTTAGGTTCGGAATTATGAAAAGGAAGGAATGCATTCATTCTTTAGATAGTATGCATATGCAGAACCATGGTTTGTACTCTAGTCGAATGGTGACACAGGCTAGCAAGTCCAAAGATGATCTATAAGGTTGATTCGGGCGCTGCGAAAATCAATTGTATGGCAAGCGTGTATCATCTATAGTGAGGAAGTTGATGCCCTCAAGGACCTTAAGTGATTGGCCGTAGGATTATGAGGTGATAGGATGTGGTAACTGGCAGACAGAAGAATGCAGACCACATTATAGGAGATAGGTGAGTTGGAATGGGGGTCAGCAAGAGATAGTACGTTTATAGAGAGTGACTGGCACTATGCACTGTTATCATAGCAGGTTGTCGAGATGTATGCTTGCGTGACACATTAGCGTGTCCTTTCTCTTTGTAAATCAAGATGAAGCCACCATAACTTTATTCTGTCACCCTTCATTCCAAAATCATGTGGTTCTCCCTATAAGTTGATAAGACGAATTGCTCTTTGTCCAACCCGTCACTTTAATCTCGGCACCTTCCACATGGAGATCGAAAGTTTATACAAACACTGTTAAGTGACTGCATCTGATCTTTAGGAATAATCCTGCTAAGACATCTAGGGTAGTATGTTGTTCCTATACAAACTCGTTTTTAAAAAAGTGTTAGGTTAAAAATATATCATCTGTTTCTAAAAACCAAATGTTATGCTCATAAGCAACAAAGCTAATTTGACTCAAACAGTTTTTCTTCTACCCAGAGTAAACAACATGCTACGACTGAGAAGAACATTTCCTAGGGATGCAATTCTGATATTTGATAGGGTGTCAATTAAGTCTAATGGTAGTTGCTTCTCGAATTACATCGAGATAAATAGAAGAAAACCAGTAGGAGAATCCTAAATCCTAAGAATCAGAACACAGGTCTATCTGTAAGGTTAAAAACATTATGCAGCTGCCCATTAGAAATGCTAAATCTAAAATGGTTTGGGTTATGTGTAAGCGCAAAGTTTAGGTTGACTTCCAATCATGAGGTTTGTGTGCTTAATTTTGTGAATGACAGTAATTCTTTGTATGCTGATAACCAAAGTGTCCAATGTGCTCTGAAAAAACATGAAAATCAAATGAAAACATAAGGCAAATGCCAACGATTCAAAGGAGTTAGGGTGCCTAAGGAACGTCTTGCTTCATCTAGCCCTAGCAACATAGAGAACTTGTATTCGGTGGATTCCAAACGTGATGAATTTTTTCTTGTGTGGAAAAATTTATATGCATCCACATAACACCGAGATAAGTCTGAAGAAAAGATCTGTGTTGTGACAATTGCAAGTATCTTTTAATTCCCTCAAGAACCTCCTAGCAAATGGTTTTCGTAATTCTGTTCTCTTTTTGGCAGGTTAGTACGGAGACTAAAGAAAACTAACATACTGACTATCTATCTCGATGGTTGTTAATCTAATTCTCCAGGTCTATGACTTATGTTATAATTCAGTACATAACCCCGATCCTCAAAAAGAAAAGGGGAAGTGTCAGGCTTCAGTGCGGGTACCTTCAAAGAAGAGAAATACTTCTTGTTTTAAAAACCGTTGAACATAATTTTTTAAGAATTTTTCAAAAGGATTTTCAAAATATTTTAAAATTCTGTGTTCAACATGCCCCTTCTCATGTCGCTTTCAAAATTCAAATCATTCTTTATAAGTGGATCAATTTTTTAGGGGGGACATTTTTGGAAACCAAGTTTTAATGCTTTTAGACACATCCTCTCATATCTTCTTTTGTGTGTCTAAAACATTAATCATGACTGTAAACTATTTATCCGAAAAGGAAAAATATAAAAATTATAAACTTTTAAAAGGCAAAATAGTAAAATAAAAAATTCAAAAATACAAAAAATATTCTTTTCCGGACATGTCTTCGCGACATCGATAAACATTTTAGGCACTGTACGCAATATTAATTAATATTAACACGGGGGTCGATGATGGAAGTTTGAGCTAGAGTTTCAAATGCTTCAAGACATGCCTTTCACTTTTTTTTCTCTACGGACTTTAAGTAATGTCAGCCTTAGGACTTCGGTCAATAAAGATAAGAAAAAATGTTCGATTATGTACATTTAGCCTAAAAACGGGAAGTTCATATCATTCATTGGTCTGTGAGGTCAATATCATATAACATTTCAAAGTTTGAATGCTCAAGTAAGACACTAAGGAAGTGATCAAGTGACTAATTAAATCATGTATACACATATAATATCAAATATTCTTGTTTGGGAAGATATCAATTTTTCAAGATATTTTCAAAAAGTTAAATTTTCACATTCTTGTCAAACTTGTGTGTCTGCTCAACAAACTAACCACTCAGTTTTCACTCTTTTCTATAATTTAAGGGGGAGGTGATAATAATTGTTCACTTATGCATGCATCCTGTTCTCCCAAAGACTTTGTAGATTGTAATGTGATTTGTCCGAACAATATAATCTTGTTTTTTAATTCACTATATGGTTTCAATAAAATTGTCACCCCACAGTTATGCAATTTTTCGAGGGGGTGAATTGTGCTTTAAAATGTGATCAAAACATGGATTAATATATGGAGTATGATTTTCAACCTATAAGTGGTTCACAAAATCCTACGCAATGTGCAAAACTCTTTCATAATATGGTTTGCATAGTGTAGGGGGAGCCTTTTTTGTAACTCTGGAAAACACTCGATGTGTTCTTAAACGATTTCTGAAATCAACGTTGATTGATTTTTATCAAATGCGTTTTATAGATCTCTCATGGCAATCCCAAGGACCGGATCCAACTGTTATTTCTCAAGGAGTTATAAGGCGGTTAAGGTTAGGTATCTTCGTTCCATGATCCAGCCAAAACCGAAGGGATTCATACCCCGAATACTCCTCATTATGATAGAGTAGAGTCCTTATGGTATGATTGAAAAAGGGATGTTAAAGGTCAAAGGATAGGAATAGTGCCGACTTAGATTGAGCTTTCAGTACTGGAACTAAACCCAACAAGGTACTAGTCATGAAGTCTTGGTATGCACTGAAGGGAGATGAAGAATAAAAAGAACTTGTATGTATTAAAGGTGTGAAAAGACAAGAAGCCCTTCATAACACCTAGGCACAAAACCGGCGTCACTACATCTGAATGTAGAATCACAATGAGGATTGATGGACATTGAAGACTAACATCATTCGGACCCAGTGATTGCCAATACTCAACACCTCCCTAAGCACGCAGAAGCTCTCAGAGATTTATGTTTCATTTCTTACGAAGAATACAAACACGTTTCTACTCGACTTTCTCATTTCGAGATACGGTTTGATATGGATAAAGTGGTAAGTCCGCTCCTTAGCCTCCGCAATTACCAAATAAACAAATGTGCACTGTTTATAGTCTGAGACACATGATCCATCAAAAATCTCATTAGACTCACAATTCCCATTTACAAAAATGTCACATAAGTCCATTATACAATCATTTGGTTTTCAAGGCTCACCTACGCATTATCTGTAGTGCATACACTTGCCAGAACATTCGAGAGTGACACTCTTATGTATTCACAGGTGATGACATGGGAAATTCTAATTGAGCCAACATCAAACAGAGTAGTCTTAGGTAGGTGCTGCGATGATATACTAGTTATGAATAATAGCTATCTTTATGTGTTCAACCTGGATATAATTTTAGGTCGTTAGTGTTCTGAATTGATGACTCAATCAGAAAAGATAGTAACTAGATCTGCATTCACTCTTACCATGTTGTATTGCTTTAAAGTATGCTTTGGTAACATAGAGAAACGTCTCGCTGTAGCTGAGTGAAACCATAATCACAGGGACGGATTCTTTTCGAATTTTACCTTTGATCACAGGCATATCTTATATGATTTTTAACGAGGAGAAACCATGGTTATTATACTCAGTATCGACGAAGTGAAAAGACACTTTCGTCCATTGTTATGTTTTATCAACTAACATGTACTTGGGGTTTCTGACATAACCTGGTCAAGCCAAGCTTTCTAGATCGATATACAACGACCCTCTGCTTAATCGGACAAGATAAATACTTGATGAAAGCTCAATAGCACATTATGTTAAAGTCTTCTGCAATCTCTATATGTCATCAAGCTCTCCCCTCAAAAGAGTAGCATTTTTGAATACGATTGTCCGACTACATAACATAGACATGCCATGTCTCATAAGCAGGTCTAAGTTACTACTCCGTACCATGATGTGGTGAACAAGTAATCAGGGTAATCGATAAATGTTGAGAGAGAGATGTTTAGCAAGCTTTCAAGACCATTGTAGATCATCGTACGTGGTTAGATGAACACTAGTCATCAAGGAAGAGGCATACAAGATTCAGGATAAGATTCTAAGATCTCAAGTTGTCCAGACAAATCAAGTGCCATATACCACCAGATATTCAGTATTTTGTCAAATGTATATCAAGTTAAGAGATCAAAGATCAAAGATGATCTATGACGCATGCCAAAGGACACTCTCAAAAGACATTCCCAAGACATAATAGATTCAGTAACTCAAGAACGTCACAAGAAGTGAAGCTTAATGTGCAATGACCCACATTAAGCGGTGACGATTGTATAGAACCTTTGTTTTATTGTAATAGTGATGGTCATCTAATATATCCCGAACCTTTTTATTAGTCTAGTAAACTGTTCCCAGATATTCTTATAAGCTGATTGGGCTCAAGTACGGGCATTTAAAGTCATTATTTATGCGCCTGGCCTTAAGATAAGCCTATCTTATCCCAAGGGCTTAGCCCATGTACTATTCAACTAAATAAAAGGATCACCATTTCCTTATCGTGCAGAATTGGAGGGTGTGTATGTTCATTTTTACTTTATTTAATATGGTAGCCATATTCTTTTTAGATATTCATCATAACTAATACTCCTTTCTTCTTCTCCTAGTTTTTTACTTATGATTCGTATGGTTTGCGTGTAATGTGTATGATGTTAGTGATTCTTGATAATGTACATAAGGCTCCTAGCTAATGCTGTAACTCTTTTATACATTTGATATTGTGTATGCAATCTTGGGAGACTAGCGTTTTAAGCTATGTAGAGTTCATGATTGAGCATTTTGAGTTGATATAGAGTTGAATGCTAAAATTGTTCGCTTCTTTAGATGGTCTAGACTTTAAAGAGAGGGCATTATTTATGTAATGTACATGTGTTGCGTATGGAGTCGAAAACCTCCTAGTGTATCGTTGTGAGGTCTTTTGAAAATTTGTCATAAGACTATGTCGAAGAATTCTATAAGGTGCAGTCCAGTGGAATGAAGAATTTAAGACAGATACTAGTCAAATCCTCTCGAGGTGTTCGGTTATGTCTAAAATGGGGTTTTAAACCTCATAAAGAGTATAAAGACCTGTTTTGAAAAAGCTATGCTAGACCATACTCTTCTAGTTGGCTCACATTAAGAAGAAAAAGGTTGAGTTGGAAAATGCACCTAGTATTGATGGCTTCTATTTGACTGTTCTTAATTCGGTCGACCAATGATGTCCGGAGTTTACGGATCCGAATAGGGGTCTACCAATTTGGTAAATCTAATGAGGCTATTTTTAAGTGGTATCCTCTTTATTGAATGTCGGATAATATAGTGACTACCATATATTATTGATAAAAACACCGGGGAAGTTTAAAAGATGATTATCTTCAAGTGTGGGGCTCAGCTATTCTTGTAGTGGAAATGCTCGGCAATCTTTGATAAGGAAGGTAGGAAGTTATTTGGAAGTGATTATGATCATTAAATGATGAGGTTTACATTGCAATTGATTAATGATATTGTTGTTCTTTGGCTTTTAGAAAGGGTTTTAGGTTTTGATGCACTCAAATGTTCTTTTTAGAAACTAATGCGATGGTTTTTTATTATGGTAATGGTGACTAATGATGAAGACCAGCGCCATACGATGAAGATATATACGAAAGTCATGATTGTTTAATCAACGAGATTCCTACAGATGCTTTATATGTTGATCAATCTGAGAGTATCCGATGTTCGAGGGTCTGCATGATGACAAATAATGTTTATTGTTTCTTTTGTCTAGTCATCTCGTCGTGTACCTTCCTTTATAGGAGTAATTTTGCACCAATGTACAGGTGAGCGAGATTGTGGGAATCCCAGGGGCTATTCCCTTGTTAACTTAAATGTATTTTGAGCCATACAAAATATTTATCCTGGGATAGACCCACTTAACCCAAAAAAATAGTATATCAACAAGAGTCATAACCGTAAACACGTTCAGCACACCATTAATTATAGTGATACGGTATGTAAAATACAAATAAAAGGGTCTATTTAAAGTGTCGTTTTTTTTCATTCTCAAATAATAAGAATTTTGAAATATAACAGATTATTTCATTGTATTCCGCATTAATTATCGCCATAAAGAGTATTCAAGATTTTGAATCAAGAAATTGAGGGGTCCTAATTCCGCGCATAGCTAGGTTATTGTTGAACAATTATATACTGAGTAGATAACTAACCTAATATCCAGCAAAAGGCGCTCAGTTGCATTTGGGATGCTACTAGAGAGTTGTGCATGAAAATTCACATTTCTTACGCATGGATCCAGTAACACGATGAGAAAATCCCGATCTAGACTGCAGACGGTGGACACCTAACATCAAGGAGAATGGCCATTACAGAACTACTTTGAGCAATTAAATAACTATTTTCTTCAACTCCTTTCACTACACGTCTTTATTTAAAGATAACATCATTAGACCTATATACTGCGTGTCAGTTAAATTCTGGCTCTTTTCAACAAACTGTCTTATTAAACATGAATCATATATTGCTTGATTTGTCATTAACTATTGAGGAAGATTTACGATTGCAGCTAGTTTGACATTTTAGTATCTCTAAAGCCCCAGGTCTAGATGATTTCTTTTTAATATCTTCAAGACTATTAGGAGCTATGCTCGAACATGATATTGTTTCTGTATCGTAAAGATCATTGAGTTATCTGGAGCCTTCTTCACAAAGGAGGATGGGGTTGTAACGCCTCTTTTGTATCACTATCTGATCCCATAAAGTATAGGAGACCCTACATAGGCATTAGTAATTTCAATCCAATTAGTCTTATATGGCAGTCCAATTACAAAATCATTGCCTAATATTCTGTTGCAACTGTTCTCTTCACTAGTGTTCTTTGACACTTTCGGTTTGTTGGAGAGGTTCTCAAAAATCGTCCTACATAAAAGGTGTCAAATATAAATCGAATGGGCCCTCTCCTGATTAATGGGATTATTGCTTAGGCAAACGAGCATAAGAAATGTCCTAAATGTACACTCAAAAGTTTTGACATTTGAAAAAGCCTTTGATCATTTAAGTTGGGACATCTTTTTATCTCTCTATCTAGAACAAAATAGGGATTTAGTTTACAAAATGCGAGCATCTGTGGATCCCGCTCCGTGCTCTTACTTCAGCTGTTGATTTGGTTCTTGTTAATGCGTTCTAATTAACAAAGGAGTCTTAAGATTAAGAGACGGCTTCTAATCCAAGGCGACTCTCCCTATATCCTTGCCTTTTTATATTGGCTAGTGAAGCTCTTAATGTCAGGTCTTCTTGAAGCATCAACAAAACATTAAATCTCTCAAGGTTACTCCACAGTGGTCGACCAAAGAACTCGAGATTCACGTTTCTCATCTCATTTTACGGATGATCGCTTTCTAATTTTGGGGGAGTGGTTGTGATCCTATGACTGAATGATTTGTTGAGGATTTTACTTGCTTTCTTACTCTCGTCTGGCCTTATAATGGTCAACTTTAATATAATAATAGTAAAGCTATATGGTATTAGGTGTTTCAAGATTGAACTCCCTTGCTGTACTCACCACCATCGGATGCTTAACCATCCTCTAAATTCCCGTGGCATCTACTTAGTGTCTCCTCTATAGAGTGACAATATGTCAAATGTACCAAATAGGTCACGCTCTTGTCAAGAGATTTCATAAGCGCCATCTCTAATTAGATTCAAGTCTTTATTTATTGGTGTGGCGCTTCACCTTTGATTAAAATCCATTCCTTTGCGTTAGCTTTTGGGTGTGTATTTACTAATCCTGTTCAAAGCTCCACTTAGAAGATCAATCTAATAAGATTGAAAGTATCAGCAGAAGTTATCTCTTTGGGGCGGTTCAAATGGATGGAATAAAACAAGATTTCTTGGATTCTTGGAGATAAAGTTCTATTCTTCCTCGAAATGATGGTGGTCCTTGAGTATCGGATATTCAGTATATTAGTCTTAGCTTCCTTTGGTAACTCAAGAATTCTCGCAAAAATGGTGGTGTAGGTTTTGTAATGAGAACCAATACTTTATGCGTAAACGTTAATTCTGCTTCCTTATACTTTATGCTTTGACGAGCTTGCCTTAATGTGTATCTCCCATCAATATAGATTAACTTGGTGTTATTGGTACCACGTACTTCGTCGACGCTTTGAGTTAGATCTCTGAGTGTCGTCATAGTGGTAGGTAATTAATTTGTGCTTATGCAAGAGTTTTACTTTTTTATTTTTGTCCGGACTTTACCTTTAAGGATCCGAACACTACGGGTGCAGTTGTACTCTCCGATCATTTATGTTCGTTGCTAAGTATGTCAGGGGGATGTCCCTCACTGATAAGCGAGAATGTGTCAATTATTACTTACATTGAACTTGTTGTCAGTTATTTTTTCTATTGTGCTAGAGCCTAAATCTGTTACTTTTATCTATTCTTAAACCTAATCCTAATGGCAATAAGGGACGTTTTAGGGCCTGAGAGTGACTGACCAAGATTTAGTTTAATTGAAACTAAGAAGAAATAGAGTGGTAACTTCAATAACAAGCAAATCAATTAGAAGTAAAGGGCTCTGTTCATGTGGCGGTCATAAGCCATTATGTAGGGGAAAACGTGACTAACCATATTTAATCCAATTAAAACCTCAAAATTGTTCATTAGGGCATATGATCTGTCTTATTTCTGTTGTTGAATGTTTATCGTTTTTAGGACTTTAGTGCAGGTACATCTTCCCTAAACCTAAATATGGCCAGTCTGTACATACTAACCCTATACGCAATAAGTAAATTCAATTGGTTGATTATAATCCTAATTCTTAGAAGCTTCAATCGATGGTGATTCTCGGCAACTAAGACGACGTAGCTCACCGAAGATTCTTTACTTAACTTATTGCTTAATGGAAACTTTTATATATAGTAGGTCCACTTGTCCACTTCCATCCTACTCAGGAATCAGAATGTTATTGTTGATCCTATGAGCGTACCTCTAACTAGATCAACTATCTTGTTAACTAAACCATAGCAGGGTAAGAAACAACATTATTTTGATCTATATCTTTAGATATATATAATTGCAGATATGAAGAGCTATATCCCTTGGTATCTAGGTAACTTAAATATCTATTTGTATGTCGCATACTATAATCACATAGCCGAGAGTCATAAATTGAATAAACATAATTTAACAACAAAACGAATAAGATAAAGTCAATCATATAATAAACTATAAACCAATATTAAATTTTTAAAACATTGGCCTTATACCTAAAGTTATAACCTGTAGTTAGTCATTGTAAACCAATAGAAAGATGAGACGATTATAAAAACTGATTAAGGTGACTACCAGTGAATGAATGGATACCAAAGGAATTCAAACACGTATTATAGACGTAATAAGAAGTTACTAAGAACGTTTCACATGAATTGATAAGCTTAGCAAGACCTTCTTTACTCCTTCTTTTTCTAAAAGTTTAACTTGGGTGGTTCTAATTGATCGGCTTGAATGGCTCCATTGTACTTAATGAAATTTGTGTTTAGGGTTGGTTTTATAGCTGCTGAATTAGTCAGATATGAAATATCATGTTGAGGTTTGGATATGGCGATTGTGAGGTCCTTGGAGTAAGGACACACGCCCTGTTCTTCTTCGCAGAACTAGTATTCTTTGAGTTATAAATTTTTTTTGATCGACGTATATTATGCAATTTTGATAACGAGTACTAGTTTGGATTGTTGTCTTCGTGGTTTCTTGTGAAGTTATAGGCTCATGATATGCCGTTTATATCACTTTTTTTTTTGATGAATATGGGCGTATTAAATGTCGATACATAGGTTTTTTTTCTTCAATTTAAGCTCAAATGTTGTGGCCTTCTTAGATAATTCTTTATCGCATTGACGTCCATAATTATAGCAAATAATCTATTAAGAGTAAGTACCAATTCATGTAAAATATATTTTACTCAAATGGGCTAAATTGTACTTAATTATAGAATAAATGATGCCTTAAAAGTGATGTTATTTGAGGTCATAAATTATTCTTCCCCTTGAATCCTTACTTGTTCTAAGTTGACTTAGTAAAGTTTTGTAAAAGGTATCCCACCTAGTTTAAGGATCTTTTTCAGTAATCATTTTAACTTGTTAGATTACCTAGCCACACAAACAAACATCGCTTACAGAAATACGGGAATGAAAACACTCAAATCACTTCGACTAATCTTTGTGTACATGATTGCGAAACGTAAATGTTTTACGCAACCAATAAAATAAAATATAAAAAGTTGATTATTACTTTTGTAAAATAATATATTGCTTGCTTGACGAAAACTTTAATTCGTTTGGTGTCCGTTTACGCTAATTGATAATTTATAGCTTACGCGATTTAACTTAACTATTGAAATTAAAAGTAAACGCGTACGAGAAAAAAATAATTAGTGAAATATATATGACGTCATAAATGACCTGAAAATACGGAATGTTACATATGACTGCATTCAAACCTTAACTTGAATAAGCTAAAGAGTAGGACTAGTAGTCTTTACCAAAAGTCATAAACCAACAAGGGCGATAAACCACATATACACATCCATAATGATGAAATAGACATACATGATTGCAATCATTCCCCCACTCGAGTAAAACCAAGGGTTAGGACGAAGAGTAATATAGGGTATGGATCTTCTAACTCTTTCTCCATTAGTAATAAACCAACAAGGCGGACAAAATCACACATACATGCCCGTAATGACGAAATAGACATGCATGATTGCTCACATCCTCATTCGAATAAGACCAACGGATAGGAATTAGGAAAGGGGGAATAATTATTGTTAAAGAAAATAAAGCAAATAGATATAGTCCTAGGCACAATGTAGCTAGTTACTTTCCCGACCATCCCTTGATAAAGACATAAATTAGTAGACTAACTCACGTTTCTAACACGGAACAATCAACGCTTTTGAAGACACGAATCAAACTCAAAGAATATCTCGATTAATAAATCAATGAAAACAACCTAAGTTAGCTTTTCCATAACAGTCAACTGCCAATCATCCTAATTACAACTCTAGTGGCAACTTTTGCCACTTTACACATACTTTTACATAGTTGGTTTACATTACGTACCACCTCTAATACAACAATACTCCACAAACATATTTTTTTGTATTTTTTGATTTCTTTTCACACTAAGAACCAAAATATAAAACTAATGTATAGAATTTCACCATCTCAAGACTACGATAAATCTGAATAATTGATATCCGATCATAATAACGAAGTAGTAAAAATACATGAGCGAACTAATACTTTTACATTCCCGTTGCATTGTGAAACTTCCCGACCTAACCAGAGATAGAAAATTTCTATTGCGTTGTGCAATTTCCCGACCATACCATAGGTGGAAAAGATAGACTCAAGACACAGGAAATACAATACTTTACACAAAAGTAACTAGCTATTGATTAAGGACTAATCTAATAGGGTAGGCTAAGGTGTAAAGGTGTAACAAAACTTTTAGGGTTTAATCCTAAAGGAATGGCTTTGATGACATTAAATAACGTCTATTTTATAGCATCATTTATCCCATGTATTTAACCCATTTTGTATAATTATTGCAAAGAATTGTTACTTAATCGTTTATATTTGAGAATTGCAGTAATTATGGAGTACTTGGTGAATATTAGAAAAAGGCACGCATTCTGGAGCTTAAATGAAGACATTTTAAAGATTACTATTCTCACCCACAATACGCCGTATCCATCAAGGAAGATACGGCGTATCCGTGCCTGCACTCACCAAAGTCCACAAAGGAAACAAGTCCAATACGCCATATCCAAGAAATCCAATATGCTGTATTTAAGCTGTATGGGAATAAAAGATTATGGAAAATATCAAACGTGGCCCCTACGCCAAGAAACTCCAATACACCATATCCAACCCATTGGATAAGCCGTATCGAACCGAATTCGAGACAATATAAATAGAAAACTTAAAAACGGTGGGATGTTTTAAGTGTGTCTTAAATCAAATTCACGAATACCTAACACATAAAAGTCGTCAATTTTTTAAGAGTAAAAGAGCAGAAGGTCTATGCAACGGCATTCTAATCACATATGAGACAATGGTCATTTCTTATAGTTTTGTAAAATCGTTTAGTTTTTGGTATCATTCGTAGACTTCAGTTAGTTTACCTAATGGCTAACATCCAACTACACTTGTATTAATAACATATGTTTGAAGGCTAATACCTTCAGGTATTAGCTATTATTATAAAGATCTGAATGTTTGGTTTTATTTATATCTCGATTGCTTAATTTATCATTGAATGCTTATTTATGTTTATCAATTCATACTTGTTTACGTGCTTTTGTATGCGACCTATCATTCAACTGGATCTAGTGATACAAACCAAGTAATCTAGATGCCAGGATAGCTCTCCATATAGTGATTTATACATCTAGAATCATAGGATCACAAGTATGTGTTCCCTTTTAAAAAATGACGTCTACAAGAGAATCACGCTTAACTTGTGCTTTAACTAGTACAAAACAGAATTGAGCCTTTGTTTACATTAAACAAATGACTAGAGGTGAATCAAGAATAATTCACAATAAGTAAAAGTTCTGCTTCATTAGAGTATTTGGAGAACAAGTATGACCTAATAGAGTATAAATTGCCATAAGCACTAAGTGGGTAAAGTCTCCTATTGACAGGGTTTAAACAAGATCGCCATTGCTTTATATCCTTAAATAGAATTAATCATCAGCAAATAAAGGACCTTTATGCGGAATAAGGATGCTTTATACGGATGCTTTAATTATGACAGAATTAATGTGTCTAGGTCTTAGGATGAAGTCCCGCCTAAGTCTAAGAATGATATGCCTCTTCGAGATAAGTAATCATTGCACTGAATAAACAAACCAACTTCTAATCGGATTAATAATGGCTAATACAGTTTTCTATCATAAGGCTCGACCGCTCTTTTACTCTCTGTTAATTTGCTTGCATGGGTTAAAGTGTCTTGAATTGATTATAGTCACCAACCAAGCTCGTGCCAGTCTCTCAGGCTGAAATCCCCCTTTTTTCCTATTAGAATTAGGACTAGAACTAACATAGGATTAGCATATGTTTGACTTAGATTAGAATTAACATAGATTAGATAACCAAAATATAAATAAATTGAGAGATTTAACCTCGCTTCAAGTGTTCGACACCTTACTTACCACGAATCTACCACCGACCGGGTACACTGCCCGTTAAAGTGTTGTTTTTGGTTAAGTCGGCAAAATATAAATTTAAAACTTGAACTATCATAAATAAACACCATACAACGACACATCACGTTTTTGACGTCGCTGCCGGAGAGTGAAAATTAATCTTGATTTTTATTTTATGTTTTGGTTTTTAACATTAGATCTAACCCTTAGGAGTAGTGTTAATAAGATTAGTGTACATTCTTGTATATTATGTATATTTTTGTATATTTATTAGTTTAGTTGTTTGCTTGTAAATTTGTGTGTTTAATTTAATTGTTTTGCTAATACACTATTCTGGTCGATAACTCGATACTGCGTATCCACTTTCATTGGATACGGCGTATCCAACTTTCTGTTCAATACAGCGTATTCACTCAATCGATCAATACGGCGTATTCACTTCCATTGGATACGGCATATCGATCATCTGAAACAGAATCAGAATCCTAAGTTTTTATATTTGATTTCCGTGCTAAATTTTTTTTTATCTTTCTTCAGAGCAAATCCTGCTGATATTTTTACCTGTGTTACAGGAAGTACTTATCAGAGCTAGTAGACTGAAGAAGATACCAAAAGAAGTCATGGTTGAACCGACTTCAGAGGTATACATAGTGAATGCTCAAAACAAATCGAGTCTTTCTATCACTAGTAACGATATTAACATTGAACTCAGCAAGGAATTTTTTGAGGAATTACAAATGAATACATACCACGGATGGATTGACAAAGACGTGATAAACCACATTGCTATGGTACTTAAAATGATTGATTCGATCTACATTTTTGGTGTGGATTCCTATCAACTAAGAATGAAAATCTTTCCTCTCTCGCTGGCTGATGAGGCAAAACAATGGTGGATAAACGAAGGAGAAGGAAAAATCACAGTTTGGGAAGAACTTGTTGAGAAATTTTTCTGTAAATTTTATCC